>CAKMYJ010000046.1:0-28471 GCA_929113495.1 Andrena minutula
GGTTTTAAACTAAATTTTATTTTTTTGGATTTTGATGAGTTTTTTTGATGCAGGAGCTAAATTTGAATAAATTTAGATGAAATAAACACCTATAGTTCGGATTTTATATAAATTTTTAGTCAAATTGTGATTTGGAGGTTTTAAACTAAATTTTATTTTTATGGATTTTGATGAGTTTTTTTTGATGCAGGAGCTAAATTTGAATAAATTTAGATGAAATAAACACCTATAGTTCGGATTTCATATAAATTTTTAGTCAAATTGTGATTTAGAGGGTTTAAACTAAGTTTGATTTTTTTGGATTTTGATGAGTTTTTTTTGATGGAGGAGCTAAATTTGAATAAATTAAGATGAAATAAACACCTATAGTTCGGATTTTATATAAATTTTTAGTCAACTTGTGATTTGGAGGTTTTAAACTAAATTTTATTTTTTTGGATTTTGATGAGTTTTTTTGATGCAGGAGCTAAATTTGAATAAATTTAGATGAAATAAACACCTTTGGTTCGGATTTCATATAAATTTTTAGTCAAATTGTGATTTAGAGGGTTTAAACTAAGTTTGATTTTTTTGGATTTTGATGAGTTTTTTTGATGGAGGAGCTAAATTTGAATAAATTAAGATGAAATAAACACCTATAGTTCGGATTTTATATAAATTTTTAGTCAACTTGTGATTTGGAGGTTTTAAACTAAATTTTATTTTTTTGGATTTTGATGAGTTTTTTTGATGCAGGAGCTAAATTTGAATAAATTTAGATGAAATAAACACCTTTGGTTCGGATTTCATATAAATTTTTAGTCAAATTGAGATTTGGAGGTTTTAAACTAAATTTTATTTTTTTGGATTTTGATGAGTTTTTTTGATGCTGGAGCTAAATTTGAATAAATTTAGATGAAATAAACACCTATAGTTCGGATTTTATATAAATTTTTAGTCAAATTGTGATTTGGAGGTTTTAAACTAAATTTTATTTTTTTGGATTTTGATGAGTTTTTTTGGTGGAGGAGCTAAATTTGAATAAATTTAGATGAAATAAAAAACAATAGTTCGGATTTTATATAAATTTTTAGTCAACTTGTGATTTGGAGGTTTTAAACTAAATTTTATTTTTTTGGTTTTTAATGAGTTTTTTTGATGCAGGAGCAAAATTTGAATAAATTTAGATGAAATAAACACCTATAGTTCGGATTTTATATAAATTTTTGGTCAAATTGTGATTTGGAGGTTTTAAACTAAATTTTATTTTTTTGGATTTTGATGAGTTTTTTTGATGCAGGAGCTAAATTTGAATAAATTTAGATGAAATAAACACCTATAGTTCGGATTTCATATAAATTTTTAGTCAAATTGTGATTTAGAGGGTTTAAACTAAGTTTGATTTTTTTGGATTTTGATGAGTTTTTTTGATGGAGGAGCTAAATTTGAATAAATTAAGATGAAATAAACACCTATAGTTCGGATTTCATATAAATTTTTAGTCAACTTGTGATTTGGAGGTTTTAAACTAAATTTTATTTTTTTGGATTTTGATGAGTTTTTTTGATGCAGGAGCTAAATTTGAATAAATTTAGATGAAATAAACACCTATAGTTCGGATTTCATATAAATTTTTAGTCAAATTGTGATTTAGAGGGTTTAAACTAAGTTTGATTTTTTTGGATTTTGATGAGTTTTTTTGATGGAGGAGCTAAATTTGAATAAATTATGATGAAATAAACACCTATAGTTCGGATTTTATATAAATTTTTAGTCAACTTGTGATTTGGAGGTTTTAAACTAAATTTTATTTTTTTGGTTTTTAATGAGTTTTTTTGATGCAGGAGCTAAATTTGAATAAATTTAGATGAAATAAACACCTATAGTTCGGATTTTATATAAATTTTTGGTCAAATTGTGATTTGGAGGTTTTAAACTAAATTTTATTTTTTTGGATTTTGATGAGTTTTTTTGATGCAGGAGCTAAATTTGAATAAATTTAGATGAAATAAACACCTATAGTTCGGATTTCATATAAATTTTTAGTCAAATTGTGATTTAGAGGGTTTAAACTAAGTTTGATTTTTTTGGATTTTGATGAGTTTTTTTGATGGAGGAGCTAAATTTGAATAAATTAAGATGAAATAAACACCTATAGTTCGGATTTTATATAAATTTTTAGTCAACTTGTGATTTGGAGGTTTTAAACTAAATTTTATTTTTTTTGGATTTTGATGAGTTTTTTTGATGCAGGAGCTAAATTTGAATAAATTTAGATGAAATAAACACCTATACTTCGGATTTTATATAAATTTTTAGTCAACTTGTGATTTGGAGGTTTTAAACTAAATTTTATTTTTTTGGATTTTGATGAGTTTTTTTGATGCAGGAGCTAAATTTGAATAAATTTAGATGAAATAAACACCTATAGTTCGGATTTTATATAAATTTTTAGTCAGATTGAGATTTGGAGGTTTTAAACTAAATTTTATTTTTTTGGATTTTGATGAGTTTTTTTGATGCAGGAGCTAAATTTGAATAAATTTAGATGAAATAAACACCTTTGGTTCGGATTTCATATAAATTTTTAGTCAAATTGAGATTTGGAGGTTTTAAACTAAATTTTATTTTTTTGGATTTTGATGAGTTTTTTTTATGCAGGAGCTAAATTTGAATAAATTTAGATGAAATAAACACCTATAGTTCGGATTTTATATAAATTTTTAGTCAAATTGTGATTTGGAGGTTTTAAACTAAATTTTATTTTTTTGGATTTTGATGAGTTTTTTTGATGGAGGAGCTAAATTTGAATAAATTTAGATGAAATAAACACCTATAGTTCGGATTTTATATAAATTTTTAGTCAAATTGTGATTTGGAGGTTTTAAACTAAATTTTATTTTTTTGGATTTTGATGAGTTTTTTTGATGCAGGAGCTAAATTTGAATAAATTTAGATGAAATAAACACCTATAGTTCGGATTTTATATAAATTTTTAGTCAAATTGTGATTTGGAGGTTTTAAACTAAATTTTATTTTTTTGGATTTTGATGAGTTTTTTTGATGCAGGAGCTAAATTTGAATAAATTTAGATGAAATAAACACCTATAGTTCGGATTTTATATAAATTTTTAGTCAAATAGTGATTTGGAGGTTTTAAACTAAATTTTATTTTTTTGGATTTTGATGAGTTTTTTTTGATGCAGGAGCTAAATTTGAATAAATTTAGATGAAATAAACACCTATAGTTCGGATTTCATATAAATTTTTAGTCAAATTGTGATTTAGAGGGTTTAAACTAAGTTTGATTTTTTTGGATTTTGATGAGTTTTTTTGATGGAGGAGCTAAATTTGAATAAATTATGATGAAATAAACACCTATAGTTCGGATTTTATATAAATTTTTAGTCAACTTGTGATTTGGAGGTTTTAAACTAAATTTTATTTTTTTGGTTTTTAATGAGTTTTTTTGATGCAGGAGCAAAATTTGAATAAATTTAGATGAAATAAACACCTATAGTTCGGATTTTATATAAATTTTTGGTCAAATTGTGATTTGGAGGTTTTAAACTAAATTTTATTTTTTTGGATTTTGATGAGTTTTTTTGATGCAGGAGCTAAATTTGAATAAATTTAGATGAAATAAACACCTATAGTTCGGATTTCATATAAATTTTTAGTCAAATTGTGATTTAGAGGGTTTAAACTAAGTTTGATTTTTTTGGATTTTGATGAGTTTTTTTGATGGAGGAGCTAAATTTGAATAAATTAAGATGAAATAAACACCTATAGTTCGGATTTTATATAAATTTTTAGTCAACTTGTGATTTGGAGGTTTTAAACTAAATTTTATTTTTTTTGGATTTTGATGAGTTTTTTTGATGCAGGAGCTAAATTTGAATAAATTTAGATGAAATAAACACCTATACTTCGGATTTTATATAAATTTTTAGTCAACTTGTGATTTGGAGGTTTTAAACTAAATTTTATTTTTTTGGATTTTGATGAGTTTTTTTGATGCAGGAGCTAAATTTGAATAAATTTAGATGAAATAAACACCTATAGTTCGGATTTCATATAAATTTTTAGTCAAATTGTGATTTAGAGGGTTTAAACTAAGTTTGATTTTTTTGGATTTTGATGAGTTTTTTTGATGGAGGAGCTAAATTTGAATAAATTTAGATGAAATAAACACCTATAGTTCGGATTTCATATAAATTTTTAGTCAAATTGTGATTTAGAGGGTTTAAACTAAGTTTGATTTTTTTGGATTTTGATGAGTTTTTTTGATGGAGGAGCTAAATTTGAATAAATTAAGATGAAATAAACACCTGTAGTTCGGATTTTATATAAATTTTTAGTCAACTTGTGATTTGGAGGTTTTAAACTAAATTTTATTTTTTTGGATTTTGATGAGTTTTTTTGATGCACGAGCTAAATTTGAATAAATTTAGATGAAATAAACACCTATAGTTCGGATTTTATATAAATTTTGAGTCAAATTGAGATTTGGAGGTTTTAAACTAAATTTTATTTTTTTGGATTTTGATGAGTTTTTTTGATGCAGGAGCTAAATTTGAATAAATTTAGATGAAATAAACACCTATAGTTCGGATTTTATATAAATTTTTAGTCAAATTGTGATTTGGAGGTTTTAAACTAAATTTTATTTTTTTGGATTTTGATGAGTTTTTTTGATGCAGGAGCTAAATTTGAATAAATTTAGATGAAATAAACACCTATAGTTCGGATTTCATATAAATTTTTAGTCAAATTGTGATTTGGAGGTTTTAAACTAAATTTTATTTTTTTGGATTTTGATGAGTTTTTTTGATGCAGGAGCTAAATTTGAATAAATTTAGATGAAATAAACACCTATAGTTCGGATTTCATATAAATTTTTAGTCAAATTGTGATTTACAGGGTTTAAACTAAGTTTGATTTTTTTGGATTTTGATGAGTTTTTTTGATGGAGGAGCTAAATTTGAATAAATTAAGATGAAATAAACACCTATTGTTCGGATTTTATATAAATTTTTAGTCAACTTGTGATTTGGAGGTTTTAAACTAAATTTTATTTTTTTTGGATTTTGATGAGTTTTTTTGATGCAGGAGCTAAATTTGAATAAATTTATATGAAATAAACACCTATACTTCGGATTTTATATAAATTTTTAGTCAACTTGTGATTTGGAGGTTTTAAACTAAATTTTATTTTTTTGGATTTTGATGAGTTTTTTTGATGCAGGAGCTAAATTTGAATAAATTTAGATGAAATAAACACCTATAGTTCGGATTTCATATAAATTTTTAGTCAAATTGTGATTTAGAGGGTTTAAACTAAGTTTGATTTTTTTGGATTTTGATGAGTTTTTTTGATGGAGGAGCTAAATTTGAATAAATTAAGATGAAATAAACACCTATAGTTCGGATTTTATATAAATTTTTAGTCAACTTGTGATTTGGAGGTTTTAAACTAAATTTTATTTTTTTGGATTTTGACGAGTTTTTTTGATGCAGGAGCTAAATTTGAATAAATTTAAATGAAATAAACACCTATAGTTCGGATGTTATATAAATTTTTAGTCAAATTGAGATTTGGAGGTTTTAAACTAAATTTTATTTTTTTGGATTTTGATGAGTTTTTTTGATGCAGGAGCTAAATTTGAATAAATTTAGATGAAATAAACACCTATCGTTCGGATTTTATATAAATTTTTAGTCAAATTGTGATTTGGAGGTTTTAAACTAAATTTTATTTTTTTGGATTTTGATGAGTTTTTTTGATGGAGGAGCTAAATTTGAATAAATTTAGATGAAATAAACACCTATAGTTCGGATTTTATATAAATTTTTAGTCAAATTGTGATTTGGAGGTTTTAAACTAAATTTTATTTTTTTGGATTTTGATGAGTTTTTTTGATGCAGGAGCTAAATTTGAATAAATTTAGATGAAATAAACACCTATAGTTCGGATTTTATATAAATTTTTAGTCAAATTGTGATTTGGAGGTTTTAAACTAAATTTTATTTTTTTGGATTTTGATGAGTTTTTTTGATGCAGGAGCTAAATTTGAATAAATTTAGATGAAATAAACACCTATAGTTCGGATTTCATATAAATTTTTAGTCAAATTGTGATTTAGAGGGTTTAAACTAAGTTTGATTTTTTTGGATTTTGATGAGTTTTTTTGATGGAGGAGCTAAATTTGAATAAATTAAGATGAAATAAACACCTATAGTTCGGATTTTATATAAATTTTTAGTCAACTTGTGATTTGGAGGTTTTAAACTAAATTTTATTTTTTTTGGATTTTGATGAGTTTTTTTGATGCAGGAGCTAAATTTGAATAAATTTAGATGAAATAAACACCTATACTTCGGATTTTATATAAATTTTTAGTCAACTTGTGATTTGGAGGTTTTAAACTAAATTTTATTTTTTTGGATTTTGATGAGTTTTTTTGATGCAGGAGCTAAATTTGAATAAATTTAGATGAAATAAACACCTATAGTTCGGATTTTATATAAATTTTTAGTCAAATTGAGATTTGGAGGTTTTAAACTAAATTTTATTTTTTTGGATTTTGATGAGTTTTTTTGATGCAGGAGCTAAATTTGAATAAATTTAGATGAAATAAACACCTTTGGTTCGGATTTCATATAAATTTTTAGTCAAATTGAGATTTGGAGGTTTTAAACTAAATTTTATTTTTTTGGATTTTGATGAGTTTTTTTTTATGCAGGAGCTAAATTTGAATAAATTTAGATGAAATAAACACCTATAGTTCGGATTTTATATAAATTTTTAGTCAAATTGTGATTTGGAGGTTTTAAACTAAATTTTATTTTTTTGGATTTTGATGAGTTTTTTTGATGGAGGAGCTAAATTTGAATAAATTTAGATGAAATAAACACCTATAGTTCGGATTTTATATAAATTTTTAGTCAAATTGTGATTTGGAGGTTTTAAACTAAATTTTATTTTTTTGGATTTTGATGAGTTTTTTTGATGCAGGAGCTAAATTTGAATAAATTTAGATGAAATAAACACCTATAGTTCGGATTTTATATAAATTTTTAGTCAAATTGTGATTTGGAGGTTTTAAACTAAATTTTATTTTTTTGGATTTTGATGAGTTTTTTTGATGCAGGAGCTAAATTTGAATAAATTTAGATGAAATAAACACCTATAGTTCGGATTTTATATAAATTTTTAGTCAAATTGTGATTTGGAGGTTTTAAACTAAATTTTATTTTTTTGGATTTTGATGAGTTTTTTTGATGCAGGAGCTAAATTTGAATAAATTTAGATGAAATAAACACCTATAGTTCGGATTTTATATAAATTTTTAGTCAAATTGTGATTTGGAGGTTTTAAACTAAATTTTATTTTTTTGGATTTTGATGAGTTTTTTTGATGCAGGAGCTAAATTTGAATAAATTTAGATGAAATAAACACCTATAGTTCGGATTTTATATAAATTTTTAGTCAAATAGTGATTTGGAGGTTTTAAACTAAATTTTATTTTTTTGGATTTTGATGAGTTTTTTTTGATGCAGGAGCTAAATTTGAATAAATTTAGATGAAATAAACACCTATAGTTCGGATTTCATATAAATTTTTAGTCAAATTGTGATTTAGAGGGTTTAAACTAAGTTTGATTTTTTTGGATTTTGATGAGTTTTTTTGATGGAGGAGCTAAATTTGAATAAATTATGATGAAATAAACACCTATAGTTCGGATTTTATATAAATTTTTAGTCAACTTGTGATTTGGAGGTTTTAAACTAAATTTTATTTTTTTGGTTTTTAATGAGTTTTTTTGATGCAGGAGCAAAATTTGAATAAATTTAGATGAAATAAACACCTATAGTTCGGATTTTATATAAATTTTTGGTCAAATTGTGATTTGGAGGTTTTAAACTAAATTTTATTTTTTTGGATTTTGATGAGTTTTTTTGATGGAGGAGCTAAATTTGAATAAATTAAGATGAAATAAACACCTATAGTTCGGATTTTATATAAATTTTTAGTCAACTTGTGATTTGGAGGTTTTAAACTAAATTTTATTTTTTTTGGATTTTGATGAGTTTTTTTGATGCAGGAGCTAAATTTGAATAAATTTAGATGAAATAAACACCTATACTTCGGATTTTATATAAATTTTTAGTCAACTTGTGATTTGGAGGTTTTAAACTAAATTTTATTTTTTTGGATTTTGATGAGTTTTTTTGATGCAGGAGCTAAATTTGAATAAATTTAGATGAAATAAACACCTATAGTTCGGATTTCATATAAATTTTTAGTCAAATTGTGATTTAGAGGGTTTAAACTAAGTTTGATTTTTTTGGATTTTGATGAGTTTTTTTGATGGGGGAGCTAAATTTGAATAAATTTAGATGAAATAAACACCTGTAGTTCGGATTTTATATAAATTTTTAGTCAACTTGTGATTTGGAGGTTTTAAACTAAATTTTATTTTTTTGGATTTTGATGAGTTTTTTTTATGCAGGAGCTAAATTTGAATAAATTTAGATGAAATAAACACCTATAGTTCGGATTTTATATAAATTTTGAGTCAAATTGAGATTTGGAGGTTTTAAACTAAATTTTATTTTTTTGGATTTTGATGAGTTTTTTTGATGCAGGAGCTAAATTTGAATAAATTTAGATGAAATAAACACCTATAGTTCGGATTTTATATAAATTTTTAGTCAAATTGTGATTTGGAGGTTTTAAACTAAATTTTATTTTTTTGGATTTTGTTGAGTTTTTTTTATGCAGGAGCTAAATTTGAATAAATTTAGATGAAATAAACACCTATAGTTCGGATTTCATATAAATTTTTAGTCAAATTGTGATTTAGAGGGTTTAAACTAAGTTTGATTTTTTTGGATTTTGATGAGTTTTTTTGATGGAGGAGCTAAATTTGAATAAATTAAGATGAAATAAACACCTATAGTTCGGATTTTATATAAATTTTTAGTCAACTTGTGATTTGGAGGTTTTAAACTAAATTTTATTTTTTTGGATTTTGATGAGTTTTTTTGATGCAGGAGCTAAATTTGAATAAATTTAGATGAAATAAACACCTATAGTTCGGATTTCATATAAATTTTTAGTCAAATTGTGATTTAGAGGGTTTAAACTAAGTTTGATTTTTTTGGATTTTGATGAGTTTTTTTGATGGAGGAGCTAAATTTGAATAAATTAAGATGAAATAAACACCTGTAGTTCGGATTTTATATAAATTTTTAGTCAACTTGTGATTTGGAGGTTTTAAACTAAATTTTATTTTTTTGGATTTTGATGAGTTTTTTTTATGCAGGAGCTAAATTTGAATAAATTTAGATGAAATAAACACCTATAGTTCGGATTTTATATAAATTTTGAGTCAAATTGAGATTTGGAGGTTTTAAACTAAATTTTATTTTTTTGGATTTTGATGAGTTTTTTTGATGCAGGAGCTAAATTTGAATAAATTTAGATGAAATAAACACCTATAGTTCGGATTTTATATAAATTTTTAGTCAAATTGTGATTTGGAGGTTTTAAACTAAATTTTATTTTTTTGGATTTTGATGAGTTTTTTTTATGCAGGAGCTAAATTTGAATAAATTTAGATGAAATAAACACCTATAGTTCGGATTTCATATAAATTTTTAGTCAAATTGTGATTTAGAGGGTTTAAACTAAGTTTGATTTTTTTGGATTTTGATGAGTTTTTTTGATGGAGGAGCTAAATTTGAATAAATTAAGATGAAATAAACACCTATAGTTCGGATTTTATATAAATTTTTAGTCAACTTGTGATTTGGAGGTTTTAAACTAAATTTTATTTTTTTGGATTTTGATGAGTTTTTTTGATGCAGGAGCTAAATTTGAATAAATTTAAATGAAATAAACACCTATAGTTCGGATTTTATATAAATTTTTAGTCAAATTGAGATTTGGAGGTTTTAAACTAAATTTTATTTTTTTGGATTTTGATGAGTTTTTTTGATGCAGGAGCTAAATTTGAATAAATTTAGATGAAATAAACACCTATCGTTCGGATTTTATATAAATTTTTAGTCAAATTGTGATTTGGAGGTTTTAAACTAAATTTTATTTTTTTGGATTTTGATGAGTTTTTTTGATGGAGGAGCTAAATTTGAATAAATTTAGATGAAATAAACACCTATAGTTCGGATTTTATATAAATTTTTAGTCAAATTGAGATTTGGAGGTTTTAAACTAAATTTTATTTTTTTGGATTTTGATGAGTTTTTTTGATGCAGGAGCTAAATTTGAATAAATTTAGATGAAATAAACACCTATCGTTCGGATTTTATATAAATTTTTAGTCAAATTGTGATTTGGAGGTTTTAAACTAAATTTTATTTTTTTGGATTTTGATGAGTTTTTTTGATGGAGGAGCTAAATTTGAATAAATTTAGATGAAATAAACACCTATAGTTCGGATTTTATATAAATTTTTAGTCAAATTGTGATTTGGAGGTTTTAAACTAAATTTTATTTTTTTGGATTTTGATGAGTTTTTTTGATGCAGGAGCTAAATTTGAATAAATTTAGATGAAATAAACACCTATAGTTCGGATTTTATATAAATTTTTAGTCAAATTGTGATTTGGAGGTTTTAAACTAAATTTTATTTTTTTGGATTTTGATGTTTTTTTTTATGCAGGAGCTAAATTTGAATAAATTTAGATGAAATAAACACCTATAGTTCGGATTTCATATCAATTTTTAGTCAAATTGTGATTTAGAGGGTTTAAACTAAGTTTGATTTTTTTGGATTTTGATGAGTTTTTTTGATGGAGGAGCTAAATTTGAATAAATTATGATGAAATAAACACCTATAGTTCGGATTTTATATAAATTTTTAGTCAACTTGTGATTTGGAGGTTTTAAACTAAATTTTATTTTTTTGGTTTTTAATGAGTTTTTTTGATGCAGGAGCTAAATTTGAATAAATTTAGATGAAATAAACACCTATAGTTCGGATTTTATATAAATTTTTGGTCAAATTGTGATTTGGAGGTTTTAAACTAAATTTTATTTTTTTGGATTTTGATGAGTTTTTTTGATGCAGGAGCTAAATTTGAATAAATTTAGATGAAATAAACACCTATAGTTCGGATTTCATATAAATTTTTAGTCAAATTGTGATTTAGAGGGTTTAAACTAAGTTTGATTTTTTTGGATTTTGATGAGTTTTTTTGATGGAGGAGCTAAATTTGAATAAATTAAGATGAAATAAACACCTATAGTTCGGATTTTATATAAATTTTTAGTCAACTTGTGATTTGGAGGTTTTAAACTAAATTTTATTTTTTTTGGATTTTGATGAGTTTTTTTGATGCAGGAGCTAAATTTGAATAAATTTAGATGAAATAAACACCTATACTTCGGTTTTTATATAAATTTTTAGTCAATTTGTGATTTGGAGGTTTTAAACTAAATTTTATTTTTTTGGATTTTGATGAGTTTTTTTGATGCAGGAGCTAAATTTGAATAAATTTAGATGAAATAAACACCTATAGTTCGGATTTTATATAAATTTTTAGTCAAATTGAGATTTGGAGGTTTTAAACTAAATTTTATTTTTTTGGATTTTGATGAGTTTTTTTGATGCAGGAGCTAAATTTGAATAAATTTAGATGAAATAAACACCTTTGGTTCGGATTTCATATAAATTTTTAGTCAAATTGAGATTTGGAGGTTTTAAACTAAATTTTATTTTTTTGGATTTTGATGAGTTTTTTTGATGCAGGAGCTAAATTTGAATAAATTTAGATGAAATAAACACCTATAGTTCGGATTTTATATAAATTTTTAGTCAAATTGTGATTTGGAGGTTTTAAACTAAATTTTATTTTTTTGGATTTTGATGAGTTTTTTTGATGGAGGAGCTAAATTTGAATAAATTTAGATGAAATAAGCACCTATAGTTCGGATTTTATATAAATTTTTAGTCAAATTGTGATTTGGAGGTTTTAAACTAAATTTAATTTTTTTGGATTTTGATGAGTTTTTTTGATGCAGGAGCTAAATTTGAATAAATTTAGATGAAATAAACACCTATAGTTCGGATTTTATATAAATTTTTAGTCAAATTGTGATTTGGAGGTTTTAAACTAAATTTTATTTTTTTGGATTTTGATAATTTTTTTGATGCAGGAGCTAAATTTGAATAAATTTAGATGAAATAAACACCTATAGTTCGGATTTCATATAAATTTTTAGTCAAATTGTGATTTAGAGGGTTTAAACTAAGTTTGATTTTTTTGGATTTTGATGAGTTTTTTTGATGGAGGAGCTAAATTTGAATAAATTTAGATGAAATAAACACCTATAGTTCGGATTTCATATAAATTTTTAGTCAAATTGTGATTTAGAGGGTTTAAACTAAGTTTGATTTTTTTGGATTTTGATGAGTTTTTTTGATGGAGGAGCTAAATTTGAATAAATTAAGATGAAATAAACACCTGTAGTTCGGATTTTATATAAATTTTTAGACAACTTGTGATTTGGAGGTTTTAAACTAAATTTTATTTTTTTGGATTTTGATGAGTTTTTTTGATGCACGAGCTAAATTTGAATAAATTTAGATGAAATAAACACCTATAGTTCGGATTTTATATAAATTTTGAGTCAAATTGAGATTTGGAGGTTTCAAACTAAATTTTATTTTTTTGGATTTTGATGAGTTTTTTTGATGCAGGAGCTAAATTTGAATAAATTTAGATGAAATAAACACCTATAGTTCGGATTTTATATAAATTTTTAGTCAAATTGTGATTTGGAGGTTTTAAACTAAATTTTATTTTTTTGGATTTTGATGAGTTTTTTTGATGCAGGAGCTAAATTTGAATAAATTTAGATGAAATAAACACCTATAGTTCGGATTTCATATAAATTTTTAGTCAAATTGTGATTTAGAGGGTTTAAACTAAGTTTGATTTTTTTGGATTTTGATGAGTTTTTTTGATGGAGGAGCTAAATTTGAATAAATTAAGATGAAATAAACACCTATAGTTCGGATTTTATATAAATTTTTAGTCAACTTGTGATTTGGAGGTTTTAAACTAAATTTTATTTTTTTGGATTTTGATGAGTTTTTTTGATGCAGGAGCTAAATTTGAATAAATTTAAATGAAATAAACACCTATAGTTCGGATTTTATATAAATTTTTTAGTCAAATTGAGATTTGGAGGTTTTAAACTAAATTTTATTTTTTTGGATTTTGATGAGTTTTTTTGATGCAGGAGCTAAATTTGAATAAATTTAGATGAAATAAACACCTATCGTTCGGATTTCATATAAATTTTTAGTCAAATTGTGATTTAGAGGGTTTAAACTAAGTTTGATTTTTTTGGATTTTGATGAGTTTTTTTGATGCAGGAGCTAAATTTGAATAAATTTAGATGAAATAAACACCTATAGTTCGGATTTCATATAAATTTTTAGTCAAATTGTGATTTAGAGGGTTTAAACTAAGTTTGATTTTTTTGGATTTTGATGAGTTTTTTTGATGGAGGAGCTAAATTTGAATAAATTAAGATGAAATAAACACCTATAGTTCGGATTTTATATAAATTTTTAGTCAACTTGTGATTTGGAGGTTTTAAACTAAATTTTATTTTTTTGGATTTTGATGAGTTTTTTTGATGCAGGAGCTAAATTTGAATAAATTTAAATGAAATAAACACCTATAGTTCGGATTTTATATAAATTTTTAGTCAAATTGAGATTTGGAGGTTTTAAACTAAATTTTATTTTTTTGGATTTTGATGAGTTTTTTTGATGCAGGAGCTAAATTTGAATAAATTTAGATGAAATAAACACCTATCGTTCGGATTTTATATAAATTTTTAGTCAAATTGTGATTTGGAGGTTTTAAACTAAATTTTATTTTTTTGGATTTTGATGAGTTTTTTTGATGGAGGAGCTAAATTTGAATAAATTTAGATGAAATAAACACCTATAGTTCGGATTTTATATAAATTTTTAGTCAAATTGTGATTTGGAGGTTTTAAACTAAATTTTATTTTTTTGGATTTTGATGAGTTTTTTTGATGGAGGAGCTAAATTTGAATAAATTTAGATGAAATAAACACCTATAGTTCGGATTTCATATAAATTTTTAGTCAAATTGTGATTTAGAGGGTTTAAACTAAGTTTGATTTTTTTGGATTTTGATGAGTTTTTTTGATGGAGGAGCTAAATTTGAATAAATTAAGATGAAATAAACACCTGTAGTTCGGATTTTATATAAATTTTTAGTCAACTTGTGATTTGGAGGTTTTAAACTAAATTTTATTTTTTTGGATTTTGATGAGTTTTTTTGATGCACGAGCTAAATTTGAATAAATTTAGATGAAATAAACACCTATAGTTCGGATTTTATATAAATTTTGAGTCAAATTGAGATTTGGAGGTTTTAAACTAAATTTTATTTTTTTGGATTTTGATGAGTTTTTTTGATGCAGGAGCTAAATTTGAATAAATTTAGATGAAATAAACACCTATAGTTCGGATTTTATATAAATTTTTAGTCAAATTGTGATTTGGAGGTTTCAAACTAAATTTTATTTTTTTGGATTTTGATGAGTTTTTTTGATGCAGGAGCTAAATTTGAATAAATTTAGATGAAATAAACACCTATAGTTCGGATTTCATATAAATTTTTAGTCAAATTGTGATTTAGAGGGTTTAAACTAAGTTTGATTTTTTTGGATTTTGATGAGTTTTTTTGATGCAGGAGCTAAATTTGAATAAATTTAGATGAAATAAACACCTATAGTTCGGATTTCATATAAATTTTTAGTCAAATTGTGATTTAGAGGGTTTAAACTAAGTTTGATTTTTTTGGATTTTGATGAGTTTTTTTGATGGAGGAGCTAAATTTGAATAAATTAAGATGAAATAAACACCTATAGTTCGGATTTTATATAAATTTTTAGTCAACTTGTGATTTGGAGGTTTTAAACTAAATTTTATTTTTTTGGATTTTGATGAGTTTTTTTGATGCAGGAGCTAAATTTGAATAAATTTAAATGAAATAAACACCTATAGTTCGGATTTTATATAAATTTTTAGTCAAATTGAGATTTGGAGGTTTTAAACTAAATTTTATTTTTTTGGATTTTGATGAGTTTTTTTGATGCAGGAGCTAAATTTGAATAAATTTAGATGAAATAAACACCTATCGTTCGGATTTTATATAAATTTTTAGTCAAATTGTGATTTGGAGGTTTTAAACTAAATTTTATTTTTTTGGATTTTGATGAGTTTTTTTGATGGAGGAGCTAAATTTGAATAAATTTAGATGAAATAAACACCTATAGTTCGGATTTTATATAAATTTTTAGTCAAATTGTGATTTGGAGGTTTTAAACTAAATTTTATTTTTTTGGATTTTGATGAGTTTTTTTGATGGAGGAGCTAAATTTGAATAAATTTATATGAAATAAACACCTATAGTTCGGATTTCATATAAATTTTTAGTCAAATTGTGATTTAGAGGGTTTAAACTAAGTTTGATTTTTTTGGATTTTGATGAGTTTTTTTGATGGAGGAGCTAAATTGGAATAAATTAAGATGAAATAAACACCTGTAGTTCGGATTTTATATAAATTTTTAGTCAACTTGTGATTTGGAGGTTTTAAACTAAATTTTATTTTTTTGGATTTTGATGAGTTTTTTTGATGCACGAGCTAAATTTGAATAAATTTAGATGAAATAAACACCTATAGTTCGGATTTTATATAAATTTTGAGTCAAATTGAGATTTGGAGGTTTTAAACTAAATTTTATTTTTTTGGATTTTGATGAGTTTTTTTGGTGCAGGAGCTAAATTTGAATAAATTTAGATGAAATAAACACCTATAGTTCGGATTTTATATAAATTTTTAGTCAAATTGTGATTTGGAGGTTTCAAACTAAATTTTATTTTTTTGGATTTTGATGAGTTTTTTTGATGCAGGAGCTAAATTTGAATAAATTTAGATGAAATAAACACCTATAGTTCGGATTTCATATAAATTTTTAGTCAAATTGTGATTTAGAGGGTTTAAACTAAGTTTGATTTTTTTGGATTTTGATGAGTTTTTTTGATGGAGGAGCTAAATTTGAATAAATTAAGATGAAATAAACACCTATAGTTCGGATTTTATATAAATTTTTAGTCAACTTGTGATTTGGAGGTTTTAAACTAAATTTTATTTTTTTGGATTTTGATGAGTTTTTTTGATGCAGGAGCTAAATTTGAATAAATTTAAATGAAATAAACACCTATAGTTCGGATTTTATATAAATTTTTAGTCAAATTGTGATTTGGAGGTTTTAAACTAAATTTTATTTTTTTGGATTTTGATGAGTTTTTTTGATGCAGGAGCTAAATTTGAATAAATTTAGATGAAATAAACACCTATAGTTCGGATTTTATATAAATTTTTAGTCAAATTGTGATTTGGAGGTTTTAAACTAAATTTTATTTTTTTGGATTTTGATGAGTTTTTTTGATGCAGGAGCTAAATTTGAATAAATTTAGATGAAATAAACACCTATAGTTCGGATTTCATATAAATTTTTAGTCAAATTGTGATTTAGAGGGTTTAAACTAAGTTTGATTTTTTTGGATTTTGATGAGTTTTTTTGATGGAGGAGCTAAATTTGAATAAATTATGATGAAATAAACACCTATAGTTCGGATTTTATATAAATTTTTAGTCAACTTGTGATTTGGAGGTTTTAAACTAAATTTTATTTTTTTGGTTTTTAATGAGTTTTTTTGATGCAGGAGCTAAATTTGAATAAATTTAGATGAAATAAACACCTATAGTTCGGATTTTATATAAATTTTTAGTCAAATTGTGATTTGGAGGTTTTAAACTAAATTTTATTTTTTTGGATTTTGATGAGTTTTTTTGATGCAGGAGCTAAATTTGAATAAATTTAGATGAAATAAACACCTATAGTTCGGATTTCATATAAATTTTTAGTCAAATTGTGATTTAGAGGGTTTAAACTAAGTTTGATTTTTTTGGATTTTGATGAGTTTTTTTGATGGAGGAGCTAAATTTGAATAAATTAAGATGAAATAAACACCTATAGTTCGGATTTTATATAAATTTTTAGTCAACTTGTGATTTGGAGGTTTTAAACTAAATTTTATTTTTTTTGGATTTTGATGAGTTTTTTTGATGCAGGAGCTAAATTTGAATAAATTTAGATGAAATAAACACCTATACTTCGGATTTTATATAAATTTTTAGTCAACTTGTGATTTGGAGGTTTTAAACTAAATTTTATTTTTTTGGATTTTGATGAGTTTTTTTGATGCAGGAGCTAAATTTGAATAAATTTAGATGAAATAAACACCTATAGTTCGGATTTTATATAAATTTTTAGTCAAATTGAGATTTGGAGGTTTTAAACTAAATTTTATTTTTTTGGATTTTGATGAGTTTTTTTGATGCAGGAGCTAAATTTGAATAAATTTAGATGAAATAAACACCTTTGGTTCGGATTTCATATAAATTTTTAGTCAAATTGAGATTTGGAGGTTTTAAACTAAATTTTATTTTTTTGGATTTTGATGAGTTTTTTTGATGCAGGAGCTAAATTTGAATAAATTTAGATGAAATAAACACCTATAGTTCGGATTTTATATAAATTTTTAGTCAAATTGTGATTTGGAGGTTTTAAACTAAATTTTATTTTTTTGGATTTTGATGAGTTTTTTTGATGGAGGAGCTAAATTTGAATAAATTTAGATGAAATAAACACCTATAGTTCGGATTTTATATAAATTTTTAGTCAAATTGTGATTTGGAGGTTTTAAACTAAATTTTATTTTTTTGGATTTTGATGAGTTTTTTTGATGCAGGAGCTAAATTTGAATAAATTTAGATGAAATAAACACCTATAGTTCGGATTTTATATAAATTTTTAGTCAAATTGTGATTTGGAGTTTTTAAACTAAATTTTATTTTTTTGGATTTTGATGAGTTGTTTTGATGCAGGAGCTAAATTTGAATAAATTTAGATGAAATAAACACCTATAGTTCGGATTTTATATAAATTTTTAGTCAAATTGTGATTTGGAGATTTTAAACTAAATTTTATTTTTTTGGATTTTGATGAGTTTTTTTGATGGAGGAGCTAAATTTGAATAAATTTAGATGAAATAAACACCTATAGTTCGGATTTTATATAAATTTTTAGTCAACTTGTGATTTGGAGGTTTTAAACTAAATTTTATTTTTTTGGTTTTTAATGAGTTTTTTTGATGCAGGAGCAAAATTTGAATAAATTTAGATGAAATAAACACCTATAGTTCGGATTTTATATAAATTTTTGGTCAAATTGTGATTTGGAGGTTTTAAACTAAATTTTATTTTTTTGGATTTTGATGAGTTTTTTTTGATGCAGGAGCTAAATTTGAATAAATTTAGATGAAATAAACACCTATAGTTCGGATTTCATATAAATTTTTAGTCAAATTGTGATTTAGAGGTTTTAAACTAAGTTTGATTTTTTTGGATTTTGATGAGTTTTTTTGATGGAGGAGCTAAATTTGAATAAATTAAGATGAAATAAACACCTATAGTTCGGATTTTATATAAATTTTTAGTCAACTTGTGATTTGGAGGTTTTAAACTAAATTTTATTTTTTTTGGATTTTGATGAGTTTTTTTGATGCAGGAGCTAAATTTGAATAAATTTAGATGAAATAAACACCTATACTTCGGATTTTATATAAATTTTTAGTCAACTTGTGATTTGGAGGTTTTAAACTAAATTTTATTTTTTTGGATTTTGATGAGTTTTTTTGATGCAGGAGCTAAATTTGAATAAATTTAGATGAAATAAACACCTATAGTTCGGATTTCATATAAATTTTTAGTCAAATTGTGATTTAGAGGGTTTAAACTAAGTTTGATTTTTTTGGATTTTGATGAGTTTTTTTGATGGAGGAGCTAAATTTGAATAAATTTAGATGAAATAAACACCTATAGTTCGGATTTCATATAAATTTTTAGTCAAATTGTGATTTAGAGGGTTTAAACTAAGTTTGATTTTTTTGGATTTTGATGAGTTTTTTTGATGGAGGAGCTAAATTTGAATAAATTAAGATGAAATAAACACCTGTAGTTCGGATTTTATATAAATTTTTAGTCAACTTGTGATTTGGAGGTTTTAAACTAAATTTTATTTTTTTGGATTTTGATGAGTTTTTTTGATGCAGGAGCTAAATTTGAATAAATTTAGATGAAATAAACACCTATAGTTCGGATTTCATATAAATTTTTAGTCAAATTGTGATTTAGAGGGTTTAAACTAAGTTTGATTTTTTTGGATTTTGATGAGTTTTTTTGATGGAGGAGCTAAATTTGAATAAATTATGATGAAATAAACACCTATAGTTCGGATTTTATATAAATTTTTAGTCAACTTGTGATTTGGAGGTTTTAAACTAAATTTTATTTTTTTGGTTTTTAATGAGTTTTTTTGATGCAGGAGCTAAATTTGAATAAATTTAGATGAAATAAACACCTATAGTTCGGATTTTATATAAATTTTTAGTCAAATTGAGATTTGGAGGTTTTAAACTAAATTTTATTTTTTTGGATTTTGATGAGTTTTTTTGATGCAGGAGCTAAATTTGAATAAATTTAGATGAAATAAACACCTATCGTTCGGATTTTATATAAATTTTTAGTCAAATTGTGATTTGGAGGTTTTAAACTAAATTTTATTTTTTTGGATTTTGATGAGTTTTTTTGATGGAGGAGCTAAATTTGAATAAATTTAGATGAAATAAACACCTATAGTTCGGATTTTATATAAATTTTTAGTCAAATTGTGATTTGGAGGTTTTAAACTAAATTTTATTTTTTTGGATTTTGATGAGTTTTTTTGATGCAGGAGCTAAATTTGAATAAATTTAGATGAAATAAACACCTATAGTTCGGATTTTATATAAATTTTTAGTCAAATTGTGATTTGGAGGTTTTAAACTAAATTTTATTTTTTTGGATTTTGATGAGTTTTTTTGATGCAGGAGCTAAATTTGAATAAATTTAGATGAAATAAACACCTATAGTTCGGATTTCATATAAATTTTTAGTCAAATTGTGATTTAGAGGGTTTAAACTAAGTTTGATTTTTTTGGATTTTGATGAGTTTTTTTGATGGAGGAGCTAAATTTGAATAAATTATGATGAAATAAACACCTATAGTTCGGATTTTATATAAATTTTTAGTCAACTTGTGATTTGGAGGTTTTAAACTAAATTTTATTTTTTTTGGATTTTGATGAGTTTTTTTGATGCAGGAGCTAAATTTGAATAAATTTAGATGAAATAAACACCTATAGTTCGGATTTTATATTAATTTTTAGTCAAATTGAGATTTGGAGGTTTTAAACTAAATTTTATTTTTTTGGATTTTGATGAGTTTTTTTGATGCAGGAGCTAAATTTGAATAAATTTAGATGAAATAAACACCTTTGGTTCGGATTTCATATAAATTTTTAGTCAAATTGAGATTTGGAGGTTTTAAACTAAATTTTATTTTTTTGGATTTTGATGAGTTTTTTTGATGCAGGAGCTAAATTTGAATAAATTTAGATGAAATAAACACCTATAGTTCGGATTTTATATAAATTTTTAGTCAAATTGTGATTTGGAGGTTTTAAACTAAATTTTATTTTTTTGGATTTTGATGAGTTTTTTTGATGGAGGAGCTAAATTTGAATAAATTATGATGAAATAAACACCTATAGTTCGGATTTTATATAAATTTTTAGTCAACTTGTGATTTGGAGGTTTTAAACTAAATTTTATTTTTTTGGTTTTTAATGAGTTTTTTTGATGCAGGAGCTAAATTTGAATAAATTTAGATGAAATAAACACCTATAGTTCGGATTTTATATAAATTTTTAGTCAAATTGTGATTTGGAGGTTTTAAACTAAATTTTATTTTTTTGGATTTTGATGAGTTTTTTTTGATGCAGGAGCTAAATTTGAATAAATTTAGATGAAATAAACACCTATAGTTCGGATTTCATATAAATTTTTAGTCAAATTGTGATTTAGAGGGTTTAAACTAAGTTTGATTTTTTTGGATTTTGATGAGTTTTTTTGATGCAGGAGCTAAATTTGAATAAATTTAGATGAAATAAACACCTATACTTCGGATTTTATATAAATTTTTAGTCAACTTGTGATTTGGAGGTTTTAAACTAAATTTTATTTTTTTGGATTTTGATGAGTTTTTTTGATGCAGGAGCTAAATTTGAATAAATTTAGATGAAATAAACACCTATAGTTCGGATTTTATATAAATTTTTAGTCAAATTGAGATTTGGAGGTTTTAAACTAAATTTTATTTTTTTGGATTTTGATGAGTTTTTTTGATGCAGGAGCTAAATTTGAATAAATTTAGATGAAATAAACACCTTTGGTTCGGATTTCATATAAATTTTTAGTCAAATTGAGATTTGGAGGTTTTAAACTAAATTTTATTTTTTTGGATTTTGATGAGTTTTTTTGATGCAGGAGCTAAATTTGAATAAATTTAGATGAAATAAACACCTATAGTTCGGATTTTATATAAATTTTTAGTCAAATTGTGATTTGGAGGTTTTAAACTAAATTTTATTTTTTTGGATTTTGATGAGTTTTTTTGATGGAGGAGCTAAATTTGAATAAATTTAGATGAAATAAACACCTATAGTTCGGATTTTATATAAATTTTTAGTCAACTTGTGATTTGGAGGTTTTAAACTAAATTTTATTTTTTTGGATTTTGATGAGTTTTTTTGATGCAGGAGCTAAATTTGAATAAATTTAGATGAAATAAACACCTATAGTTCGGATTTTATATTAATTTTTAGTCAAATTGAGATTTGGAGGTTTTAAACTAAATTTTATTTTTTTGGATTTTGATGAGTTTTTTTGATGCAGGAGCTAAATTTGAATAAATTTAGATGAAATAAACACCTTTGGTTCGGATTTCATATAAATTTTTAGTCAAATTGAGATTTGGAGGTTTTAAACTAAGTTTGATTTTTTTGGATTTTGATGAGTTTTTTTGATGCAGGAGCTAAATTTGAATAAATTTAGATGAAATAAACACCTATAGTTCGGATTTCATATAAATTTTTAGTCAAATTGTGATTTAGAGGGTTTAAACTAAGTTTGATTTTTTTGGATTTTGATGAGTTTTTTTGATGGAGGAGCTAAATTTGAATAAATTAAGATGAAATAAACACCTATAGTTCGGATTTTATATAAATTTTTAGTCAACTTGTGATTTGGAGGTTTTAAACTAAATTTTATTTTTTTGGATTTTGATGAGTTTTTTTGATGCAGGAGCTAAATTTGAATAAATTTAAATGAAATAAACACCTATAGTTCGGATTTTATATAAATTTTTAGTCAAATTGAGATTTGGAGGTTTTAAACTAAATTTTATTTTTTTGGATTTTGATGAGTTTTTTTGATGCAGGAGCTAAATTTGAATAAATTTAGATGAAATAAACACCTATCGTTCGGATTTTATATAAATTTTTAGTCAAATTGTGATTTGGAGGTTTTAAACTAAATTTTATTTTTTTGGATTTTGATGAGTTTTTTTGATGGAGGAGCTAAATTTGAATAAATTTAGATGAAATAAACACCTATAGTTCGGATTTTATATAAATTTTTAGTCAAATTGTGATTTGGAGGTTTTAAACTAAATTTTATTTTTTTGGATTTTGATGAGTTTTTTTGATGGAGGAGCTAAATTTGAATAAATTTAGATGAAATAAACACCTATAGTTCGGATTTCATATAAATTTTTAGTCAAATTGTGATTTAGAGGGTTTAAACTAAGTTTGATTTTTTTGGATTTTGATGAGTTTTTTTGATGGAGGAGCTAAATTGGAATAAATTAAGATGAAATAAACACCTGTAGTTCGGATTTTATATAAATTTTTAGTCAACTTGTGATTTGGAGGTTTTAAACTAAATTTTATTTTTTTGGATTTTGATGAGTTTTTTTGATGCACGAGCTAAATTTGAATAAATTTAGATGAAATAAACACCTATAGTTCGGATTTTATATAAATTTTGAGTCAAATTGAGATTTGGAGGTTTTAAACTAAATTTTATTTTTTTGGATTTTGATGAGTTTTTTTGATGCAGGAGCTAAATTTGAATAAATTTAGATGAAATAAACACCTATAGTTCGGATTTTATATAAATTTTTAGTCAAATTGTGATTTGGAGGTTTCAAACTAAATTTTATTTTTTTGGATTTTGATGAGTTTTTTTGATGCAGGAGCTAAATTTGAATAAATTTAGATGAAATAAACACCTATAGTTCGGATTTCATATAAATTTTTAGTCAAATTGTGATTTAGAGGGTTTAAACTAAGTTTGATTTTTTTGGATTTTGATGAGTTTTTTTGATGGAGGAGCTAAATTTGAATAAATTAAGATGAAATAAACACCTATAGTTCGGATTTTATATAAATTTTTAGTCAACTTGTGATTTGGAGGTTTTAAACTAAATTTTATTTTTTTGGATTTTGATGAGTTTTTTTGATGCAGGAGCTAAATTTGAATAAATTTAAATGAAATAAACACCTATAGTTCGGATTTTATATAAATTTTTAGTCAAATTGTGATTTGGAGGTTTTAAACTAAATTTTATTTTTTTGGATTTTGATGAGTTTTTTTGATGCAGGAGCTAAATTTGAATAAATTTAGATGAAATAAACACCTATAGTTCGGATTTTATATAAATTTTTAGTCAAATTGTGATTTGGAGGTTTTAAACTAAATTTTATTTTTTTGGATTTTGATGAGTTTTTTTGATGCAGGAGCTAAATTTGAATAAATTTAGATGAAATAAACACCTATAGTTCGGATTTCATATAAATTTTTAGTCAAATTGTGATTTAGAGGGTTTAAACTAAGTTTGATTTTTTTGGATTTTGATGAGTTTTTTTGATGGAGGAGCTAAATTTGAATAAATTATGATGAAATAAACACCTATAGTTCGGATTTTATATAAATTTTTAGTCAACTTGTGATTTGGAGGTTTTAAACTAAATTTTATTTTTTTGGTTTTTAATGAGTTTTTTTGATGCAGGAGCTAAATTTGAATAAATTTAGATGAAATAAACACCTATAGTTCGGATTTTATATAAATTTTTAGTCAAATTGTGATTTGGAGGTTTTAAACTAAATTTTATTTTTTTGGATTTTGATGAGTTTTTTTTGATGCAGGAGCTAAATTTGAATAAATTTAGATGAAATAAACACCTATAGTTCGGATTTCATATAAATTTTTAGTCAAATTGTGATTTAGAGGGTTTAAACTAAGTTTGATTTTTTTGGATTTTGATGAGTTTTTTTGATGGAGGAGCTAAATTTGAATAAATTAAGATGAAATAAACACCTATAGTTCGGATTTTATATAAATTTTTAGTCAACTTGTGATTTGGAGGTTTTAAACTAAATTTTATTTTTTTTGGATTTTGATGAGTTTTTTTTGATGCAGGAGCTAAATTTGAATAAATTTAGATGAAATAAACACCTATACTTCGGATTTTATATAAATTTTTAGTCAAATTGTGATTTGGAGGTTTTAAACTAAATTTTATTTTTTTGGATTTTGATGAGTTTTTTTGATGCAGGAGCTAAATTTGAATAAATTTAGATGAAATAAACACCTATAGTTCGGATTTTATATAAATTTTTAGTCAAATTGAGATTTGGAGGTTTTAAACTAAATTTTATTTTTTTGGATTTTGATGAGTTTTTTTGATGCAGGAGCTAAATTTGAATAAATTTAGATGAAATAAACACCTTTGGTTCGGATTTCATATAAATTTTTAGTCAAATTGAGATTTGGAGGTTTTAAACTAAATTTTATTTTTTTGGATTTTGATGAGTTTTTTTGATGCAGGAGCTAAATTTGAATAAATTTAGATGAAATAAACACCTATAGTTCGGATTTTATATAAATTTTTAGTCAAATTGTGATTTGGAGGTTTTAAACTAAATTTTATTTTTTTGGATTTTGATGAGTTTTTTTGATGGAGGAGCTAAATTTGAATAAATTTAGATGAAATAAACACCTATAGTTCGGATTTTATATAAATTTTTAGTCAAATTGTGATTTGGAGGTTTTAAACTAAATTTTATTTTTTTTGGATTTTGATGAGTTTTTTTTGATGCAGGAGCTAAATTTGAATAAATTTAGATGAAATAAACACCTATAGTTCGGATTTTATATAAATTTTTAGTCAAATTGTGATTTGGAGTTTTTAAACTAAATTTTATTTTTTTGGATTTTGATGAGTTTTTTTTGATGCAGGAGCTAAATTTGAATAAATTTAGATGAAATAAACACCTATAGTTCGGATTTTATATAAATTTTTAGTCAAATTGTGATTTGGAGATTTTAAACTAAATTTTATTTTTTTTGGATATTGATGAGTTTTTTTTGATGGAGGAGCTAAATTTGAATAAATTTAGATGAAATAAACACCTATAGTTCGGATTTTATATAAATTTTTAGTCAACTTGTGATTTGGAGGTTTTAAACTAAATTTTATTTTTTTGGTTTTTAATGAGTTTTTTTGATGCAGGAGCAAAATTTGAATAAATTTAGATGAAATAAACACCTATAGTTCGGATTTTATATAAATTTTTGGTCAAATTGTGATTTGGAGGTTTTAAACTAAATTTTATTTTTTTTGGATTTTGATGAGTTTTTTTTGATGCAGGAGCTAAATTTGAATAAATTTAGATGAAATAAAACACCTATAGTTCGGATTTCATATAAATTTTTAGTCAAATTGTGATTTAGAGGTTTTAAACTAAGTTTGATTTTTTTGGATTTTGATGAGTTTTTTTGATGGAGGAGCTAAATTTGAATAAATTAAGATGAAATAAACACCTATAGTTCGGATTTTATATAAATTTTTAGTCAACTTGTGATTTGGAGGTTTTAAACTAAATTTTATTTTTTTTGGATTTTGATGAGTTTTTTTGATGCAGGAGCTAAATTTGAATAAATTTAGATGAAATAAACACCTATACTTCGGATTTTATATAAATTTTTAGTCAACTTGTGATTTGGAGGTTTTAAACTAAATTTTATTTTTTTGGATTTTGATGAGTTTATTTGATGCAGGAGCTAAATTTGAATAAATTTAGATGAAATAAACACCTATAGTTCGGATTTCATATAAATTTTTAGTCAAATTGTGATTTAGAGGGTTTAAACTAAGTTTGATTTTTTTGGATTTTGATGAGTTTTTTTGATGGAGGAGCTAAATTTGAATAAATTTAGATGAAATAAACACCTATAGTTCGGATTTCATATAAATTTTTAGTCAAATTGTGATTTAGAGGGTTTAAAACTAAGTTTGATTTTTTTTGGATTTTGATGAGTTTTTTTTGATGGAGGAGCTAAATTTGAATAAATTAAGATGAAATAAACACCTGTAGTTCGGATTTTATATAAATTTTTAGTCAACTTGTGATTTGGAGGTTTTAAACTAAATTTTATTTTTTTTGGATTTTGATGAGTTTTTTTTGATGCAGGAGCTAAATTTGAATAAATTTAGATGAAATAAACACCTATAGTTCGGATTTCATATAAATTTTTAGTCAAATTGTGATTTAGAGGGTTTAAACTAAGTTTGATTTTTTTTGGATTTTGATGAGTTTTTTTGATGGAGGAGCTAAATTTGAATAAATTATGATGAAATAAACACCTATAGTTCGGATTTTATATAAATTTTTTAGTCAACTTGTGATTTGGAGGTTTTAAAACTAAATTTTATTTTTTTGGTTTTTAATGAGTTTTTTTTGATGCAGGAGCTAAATTTGAATAAATTTAGATGAAATAAAACACCTATAGTTCGGATTTTATATAAATTTTTAGTCAAATTGAGATTTGGAGGTTTTAAAACTAAATTTTATTTTTTTGGATTTTGATGAGTTTTTTTGATGCAGGAGCTAAATTTGAATAAATTTAGATGAAATAAACACCTATCGTTCGGATTTTATATAAATTTTTAGTCAAATTGTGATTTGGAGGTTTTAAACTAAATTTTATTTTTTTGGATTTTGATGAGTTTTTTTGATGGAGGAGCTAAATTTGAATAAATTTAGATGAAATAAACACCTATAGTTCGGATTTTATATAAATTTTTAGTCAAATTGTGATTTGGAGGTTTTAAACTAAATTTTATTTTTTTGGATTTTGATGAGTTTTTTTGATGCAGGAGCTAAATTTGAATAAATTTAGATGAAATAAACACCTATAGTTCGGATTTTATATAAATTTTTAGTCAAATTGTGATTTGGAGGTTTTAAACTAAATTTTATTTTTTTGGATTTTGATGAGTTTTTTTGATGCAGGAGCTAAATTTGAATAAATTTAGATGAAATAAACACCTATAGTTCGGATTTCATATAAATTTTTAGTCAAATTGTGATTTAGAGGGTTTAAACTAAGTTTGATTTTTTTGGATTTTTGATGAGTTTTTTTGATGGAGGAGCTAAATTTGAATAAATTATGATGAAATAAACACCTATAGTTCGGATTTTATATAAATTTTTAGTCAACTTGTGATTTGGAGGTTTTAAACTAAATTTTATTTTTTTTTGGATTTTGATGAGTTTTTTTTGATGCAGGAGCTAAATTTGAATAAATTTAGATGAAATAAACACCTATAGTTCGGATTTTATATAAATTTTTAGTCAAATTGAGATTTGGAGGTTTTAAACTAAATTTTATTTTTTTGGATTTTGATGAGTTTTTTTGATGCAGGAGCTAAATTTGAATAAATTTAGATGAAATAAACACCTTTGGTTCGGATTTCATATAAATTTTTAGTCAAATTGAGATTTGGAGGTTTTAAACTAAATTTTATTTTTTTTGGATTTTGATGAGTTTTTTTTGATGCAGGAGCTAAATTTGAATAAATTTAGATGAAATAAACACCTATAGTTCGGATTTTATATAAATTTTTAGTCAAATTGTGATTTGGAGGTTTTAAACTAAATTTTATTTTTTTGGATTTTGATGAGTTTTTTTGATGGAGGAGCTAAATTTGAATAAATTATGATGAAATAAACACCTATAGTTCGGATTTTATATAAATTTTTTAGTCAACTTGTGATTTGGAGGTTTTAAACTAAATTTTATTTTTTTGGTTTTTAATGAGTTTTTTTGATGCAGGAGCTAAATTTGAATAAATTTAGATGAAATAAACACCTATAGTTCGGATTTTATATAAATTTTTAGTCAAATTGTGATTTGGAGGTTTTAAACTAAATTTTATTTTTTTGGTTTTTGATGAGTTTTTTTTTTATGCAGGAGCTAAATTTGAATAAATTTAGATGAAATAAACACCTATAGTTCGGATTTCATATAAATTTTTAGTCAAATTGTGATTTAGA
>CAKMYJ010000047.1:0-75121 GCA_929113495.1 Andrena minutula
TATATAAAATCTGAACTATAGGTGTTTATTTCATCTAAATTTATTCAAATTTAGCTCCTCCATCAAAATAACTCATCAAAATCCAAAAAAAATCGAATTTAGTTTAAAAACTTCTAAATCACAATTTGACTAAAAATTTATATAAAAATCCGATCTATAGGTGTTTATTTCATCTAAATTTATTCAAATTTAGCTCCTCCATCAAAAAAAACTCATCAAAATCCAAAAAAAATAAAATTTAGTTTAAAACCTCCAAATCACAATTTGACTAAAAATTTATATAAAATCCGCATTATAGGTGTTTATTTTCATCTAAATTTATTCAAATTTAGCTCCTCCATCAAAAAAACTCATCAAAATCCAAAAAAATAAAATTTAGTTAAAAACCTCCAAATCACAAATTGACTAAAAATTTATATAAAATCCGCACTATAGGTGTTTATTTCATCTAAATTTATTCAAATTTAGCTCCTCCATCAAAGAAACTCATCAAAATCCAAAAAAATCGAATTTAGTTTAAAACTTCTAAATCACAATTTGACTAAAAATTAAATAAAATCCGATCTATAGGTGTTTATTTCATCTCAATTTATTCAAATTTAGCTCCTCCATCAAAAAAACTCACAAAAATCCAAAAAAAATCGAATTTAGTTTAAAACTTCTAAATCACAATTTGACTAAAAATTAAATAAAATCCGATCTATAGGTGTTTATTTCATCTAAATTTATTCAAATTTAGCTCCTCCATCAAAAAAACTCATCAAAATCCAAAAAAATCGTATTTAGTTTAAACCCTCTAAATCACAATTTGACTAAAAATGTATATAAAATCTGAACTATAGGTGTTTATTTTATCTAAATTTATTCAAATTTAGCTCCTCCATCAAAATAACTCATCAAAATCCAAAAAAAATCGAATTTAGTTTAAAACCTCCAAATCACAATTTGACTAAAAATTAAATAAAATCCGAACTATAGGTGTTTATTTCATATCAATTTATTCAAATTTAGCTCCTCCATCAAAAAAACTCATAAAAATCCAAAAAAATCGAATTTAGTTTACAACCTCTAAATCACAATTTGACTAAAAATTAAATAAAATCCGATCTATAGGTGTTTATTTCATCTAAATTTATTCAAATTTAGCTCCTCCATCAAAGAAACTCATCAAAATCCAAAAAAATCGAATTTAG
Organism: Andrena minutula; assembly: GCA_929113495.1. Taxonomy (NCBI): domain Eukaryota; kingdom Metazoa; phylum Arthropoda; class Insecta; order Hymenoptera; family Andrenidae; genus Andrena; species Andrena minutula. Next base: position 1,194 of record CAKMYJ010000047.1, read on the forward strand.
TTTAAAACTTCTAAATCACAATTTGACTAAAAATTAAATAAAATCCGATCTATAGGTGTTTATTTCATCTAAATTTATTCAAATTTAGCTCCTCCATCAAAAAAACTCATAAAAATCCAAAAAAATCGAATTTAGTTTACAACCTCTAAATCACAATTTGACTAAAAATTTATATAAAATCCGAACTATAGGTGTTTATTTCATCTCAATTTATTCAAATTTAGCTCCTCCATCAAAAAAACTCATAAAAATCCAAAAAAATCGAATTTAGTTTAAAACTTCTAAATCACAATTTGACTAAAAATTAAATAAAATCCGATCTATAGGTGTTTATTTCATCTAAATTTATTCAAATTTAGCTCCTCCATCAAAAAAACTCATAAAAATCCAAAAAAATCGAATTTAGTTTACAACCTCTAAATCACAATTTGACTAAAAATTTATATAAAATCCGAACTATAGGTGTTTATTTCATCTCAATTTATTCAAATTTAGCTCCTCCATCAAAAAAACTCATAAAAATCCAAAAAAATCGAATTTAGTTTACAACCTCTAAATCACAATTTGACTAAAAATTTATATAAAATCCGAACTATAGGTGTTTATTTCATCTCAATTTATTCAAATTTAGCTCCTCCATCAAAAAAACTCATCAAAATCCAAAAAAATCGAATTTAGTTTAAAACCTCAAAATCACAATTTGACTAAAAATTAAATAAAATCCGAACTATAGGTGTTTATTTTATCTCAATTTATTCAAATTTAGCTCCTCCATCAAAAAAACTCGTCAAAATCCAAAAAAATCGAATTTAGTTTAAACCCTCTAAATCACAATTTGACTAAAAATTAAATAAAATCCGAACTATAGGTGTTTATTTCATCTCAATTTATTCAAATTTAGCTCCTCCATCAAAAAAACTCATCAAAATCCAAATAAAACGAATTTAGTGTAAAACTTCTAAATCACAATTTGACTAAAAATTAAATATAATCCGATCTATAGGTGTTTATTTCATCTAAATTTATTCAAATTTAGCTCCTCCATCAAAAAAACTCATAAAATCCAAAAAAATCGAATTTAGTTTACAACCTCTAAATCACAATTTGACTAAAAATTTATATAAAATCCGAACTATAGGTGTTTATTTCATCTAAATTTATTCAAATTTAGCTCCTCCATCAAAAAAACTCATAAAAATAAAAAAAAATCGAATTTAGTTTAAACCCTCTAAATCACAATTTGACTAAAAATGTATATAAAATCTGAACTATAGGTGTTTATTTTATCTAAATTTATTCAAATTTAGCTCCTCCATCAAAATAACTCATCAAAATCCAAAAAAATCGAATTTAGTTTAAAACCTCCAAAACACAATTTGACTAAAAATTTATATAAAATCCGAACTATAGGTGTTTATTTCATCTCAATTTATTCAAATTTAGCTCCTCCATCAAAAAAACTCATCAAAATCCAAAAAAATCGAATTTAGTTTAAAACCTCCAAATCACAATTTGACTAAAAATTAAATAAAATCCGAACTATAGGTGTTTATTTCATCTCAATTTATTCAAATTTAGCTCCTCCATCAAAAAAACTCGTCAAAATCCAAAAAAATCGAATTTAGTTTAAACCCTCTAAATCACAATTTGACTAAAAATGTATATAAAATCTGAACTATAGGTGTTTATTTTATCTAAATTTATTCAAATTTAGCTCCTCCATCAAAATAACTCATCAAAATCCAAAAAAATCGAATTTAGTTTAAAACCTCCAAAACACAATTTGACTAAAAATTTATATAAAATCCGAACTATAGGTGTTTATTTCATCTCAATTTATTCAAATTTAGCTCCTCCATCAAAAAAACTCATCAAAATCCATAAAAATCGAATTTAGTTTAAACCCTCTAAATCACAATTTGACTAAAAATGTATATAAAATCTGAACTATAGGTGTATATTTTATCTAAATATATTCAAATTTAGCTCCTCCATCAAAATAACTCATCAAAATCCAAAAAAATCGAATTTAGTTTAAAACCTCCAAATCACAATTTGACTAAAAATTAAATAAAATCCGAACTATAGGTGTTTATTTCATCTCAATTTATTCAAATTTAGCTCCTCCATCAAAAAAACTCATCAAAATCCAAATAAAACGAATTTAGTGTAAAACTTCTAAATCACAATTTGACTAAAAATTAAATATAATCCGATCTATAGGTGTTTATTTCATCTAAATTTATTCAAATTTAGCTCCTCCATCAAAAAAACTCATAAAATCCAAAAAAATCGAATTTAGTTTACAACCTCTAAATCACAATTTGACTAAAAATTTATATAAAATCCGAACTATAGGTGTTTATTTCATCTCAATTTATTCAAATTTAGCTCCTCCATCAAAAAAACTCATAAAAATCCAAAAAAATCGAATTTAGTTTACAACCTCTAAATCACAATTTGACTAAAAATTTATATAAAATCCGAACTATAGGTGTTTATTTCATCTCAATTTATTCAAATTTAGCTCCTCCATCAAAAAAACTCATAAAAATCCAAAAAAATCGAATTTAGTTTACAACCTCTAAATCACAATTTGACTAAAAATTTATATAAAATCCGAACTATAGGTGTTTATTTCATCTCAATTTATTCAAATTTAGCTCCTCCATCAAAAAAAACTCATCAAAATCCAAAAAAATCGAATTTAGTTTAAAACCTCCAAATCACAATTTGACTAAAAATTAAATAAAATCCGAACTATAGGTGTTTATTTCATCTCAATTTATTCAAATTTAGCTCCTCCATCAAAAAAACTCGTCAAAATCCAAAAAAATCGAATTTAGTTTAAACCCTCTAAATCACAATTTGACTAAAAATGTATATAAAATCTGAATTATAGGTGTTTATTTTATCTAAATTTATTCAAATTTAGCTCCTCCATCAAAAAAAACTCATAAAAATAAAAAAAAATCGAATTTAGTTTAAACCCTCTAAATCACAATTTGACTAAAAATGTATATAAAATCTGAACTATAGGTGTTTATTTTATCTAAATTTATTCAAATTTAGCTCCTCCATCAAAATAACTCATCAAAATCCAAAAAAATCGAATTTAGTTTAAAACCTCCAAAACACAATTTGACTAAAAATTTATATAAAATCCGAACTATAGGTGTTTATTTCATCTCAATTTATTCAAATTTAGCTCCTCCATCAAAAAAAACTCATCAAAATCCAAAAAAATCGAATTTAGTTTAAAACCTCCAAATCACAATTTGACTAAAAATTAAATAAAATCCGAACTATAGGTGTTTATTTCATCTCAATTTATTCAAATTTAGCTCCTCCATCAAAAAAACTCGTCAAAATCCAAAAAAAATCGAATTTAGTTTAAACCCTCTAAATCACAATTTGACTAAAAATGTATATAAAATCTGAATTATAGGTGTTTATTTTATCTAAATTTATTCAAATTTAGCTCCTCCATCAAAAAAACTCATAAAAATAAAAAAAAATCGAATTTAGTTTAAACCCTCTAAATCACAATTTGACTAAAAATGTATATAAAATCTGAACTATAGGTGTTTATTTTATCTAAATTTATTCAAATTTAGCTCCTCCATCAAAATAACTCATCAAAATCCAAAAAAATCGAATTTAGTTTAAAACCTCCAAAACACAATTTGACTAAAAATTTATATAAAATCCGAACTATAGGTGTTTATTTCATCTCAATTTATTCAAATTTAGCTCCTCCATCAAAAAAACTCATCAAAATCCATAAAAATCGAATTTAGTTTAAACCCTCTAAATCACAATTTGACTAAAAATGTATATAAAATCTGAACTATAGGTGTATATTTTATCTAAATTTATTCAAATTTAGCTCCTCCATCAAAATAACTCATCAAAATCCAAAAAAATCGAATTTAGTTTAAAACCTCCAAATCACAATTTGACTAAAAAGTAAATAAAATCCGAACTATAGGTGTTTATTTCATCTCAATTTATTCAAATTTAGCTCCTCCATCAAAAAAAACTCATCAAAATCCAAAAAAATCAATTTTAGTTTACAACCTCTAAATCACAATTTGACTAAAAATTTATATAAAATCCGAACTATAGGTGTTTATTTCATCTCAATTTATTCAAATTTAGCTCCTCCATCAAAAAAACTCATCAAAATCCAAATAAAACGAATTTAGTGTAAAACTTCTAAATCACAATTTGACTAAAAATTAAATATAATCCGATCTATAGGTGTTTATTTCATCTAAATTTATTCAAATTTAGCTCCTCCATCAAAAAAACTCAAAATCCAAAAAAATCGAATTTAGTTTACAACCTCTAAATCACAATTTGACTAAAAATTTATATAAAATCCGAACTATAGGTGTTTATTTCATCTCAATTTATTCAAATTTAGCTCCTCCATCAAAAAAACTCATAAAAATCCAAAAAAATCGAATTTAGTTTAAAACTTCTAAATCACAATTTGACTAAAAATTAAATAAAATCCGATCTATAGGTGTTTATTTCATCTAAATTTATTCAAATTTAGCTCCTCCATCAAAAAAACTCATAAAAATAAAAAAAAATCGAATTTAGTTTAAACCCTCTAAATCACAATTTGACTAAAAATGTATATAAAATCTGAACTATAGGTGTTTATTTTATCTAAATTTATTCAAATTTAGCTCCTCCATCAAAATGAACTCATCAAAATCCAAAAAAATCGAATTTAGTTTAAAACCTCCAAAACACAATTTGACTAAAAATTTATATAAAATCCGAACTATAGGTGTTTATTTCATCTCAATTTATTCAAATTTAGCTCCTCCATCAAAAAAACTCATCAAAATCCATAAAAATCGAATTTAGTTTAAACCCTCTAAATCACAATTTGACTAAAAATGTATATAAAATCTGAACTATAGGTGTATATTTTATCTAAATTTATTCAAATTTAGCTCCTCCATCAAAATAACTCATCCCTCCATCAAAATAACTCATCAAAAATTCCAAAAAAATCGAATTTAGTTTAAAACCTCCAAAACACAATTTGACTTAAAAATTTATATAAAAATCCGAACTATAGGTGTTTAATTTCCATCTCCAATTTATTCAAATTTAGCTCCTCCATCAAAAAAAACTCATCAAAATCCATAAAAATCGAATTTAGTTTAAACCCTCTAAATCACAATTTGACTAAAAATGTATATAAAATCTGAACTATAGGTGTATATTTTATCTAAATTTATTCAAATTTAGCTCCTCCATCAAAATAACTCATCAAAATCCAAAAAAATCGAATTTAGTTTAAAACCTCCAAATCACAATTTGACTAAAAAGTTAAATAAAATCCGAACTATAGGTTGTTTATTTCATCTCAATTTATTCAAATTTAGCTCCTCCATCAAAAAAACTCATCAAAATCCAACAAAATCAATTTTAGTTTACAACCTCTAAATCACAATTTGACTAAAAATTTATATAAAAATCCGAACTATAGGTGTTTATTTCATCTCAATTTATTCAAATTTAGCTCCCTCCATCAAAAAAACTCATCAAAATCCAAATAAAACGAATTTAGTGTAAAACTTCTAAATCACAATTTGACTAAAAATTAAATATAATCCGATCTATAGGTGTTTATTTCATCTAAATTTATTCAAATTTAGCTCCTCCATCAAAAAACTCATAAAATCCAAAAAAATCGAATTTAGTTTACAACCTCTAAATCACAATTTGACTAAAAATTTTATATAAAATCCGAACTATAGGTGTTTATTTTCATCTCAATTTATTCAAATTTAGCTCCTCCATCAAAAAAACTCATAAAAATCCAAAAAATCGAATTTAGTTTAAAACTTCTAAATCACAATTTGACTAAAAATTAAATAAAATCCGATCTATAGGTGTTTATTTCATCTAAATTTATTCAAATTTAGCTCCTCCATCAAAAAAACTCATCAAAATCCAACAAAATCAATTTTAGTTTACAACCTCTAAATCACAATTTGACTAAAAATTAAATAAAATCCGAACTATAGGTGTTTATTTCATCTCAATTTATTCAAATTTAGCTCCTCCATCAAAAAAACTCATCAAAATCCAAATAAAACGAATTTAGTGTAAAACTTCTAAATCACAATTTGACTAAAAATTAAATATAATCCGATCTATAGGTGTTTATTTCATCTAAATTTATTCAAATTTAGCTCCTCCATCAAAAAAACTCATAAAATCCAAAAAAATCGAATTTAGTTTACAACCTCTAAATCACAATTTGACTAAAAATTTATATAAAATCCGAACTATAGGTGTTTATTTCATCTCAATTTATTCAAATTTAGCTCCTCCATCAAAAAAACTCATAAAAATCCAAAAAAATCGAATTTAGTTTAAAACTTCTAAATCACAATTTGACTAAAAATTAAATAAAATCCGATCTATAGGTGTTTATTTCATCTAAATTTATTCAAATTTAGCTCCTCCATCAAAAAAAACTCATAAAAATCCAAAAAAATCGAATTTAGTTTAAAACTTCTAAATCACAATTTGACTAAAAATTAAATAAAATCCGATCTATAGGTGTTTATTTCATCTAAATTTATTCAAATTTAGCTCCTCCATCAAAAAAACTCATAAAAATCCAAAAAAATCGAATTTAGTTTACAACCTCTAAATCACAATTTGACTAAAAATTTATATAAAATCCGAACTATAGGTGTTTATTTCATCTCAATTTATTCAAATTTAGCTCCTCCATCAAAAAAACTCATAAAAATCCAAAAAAATCGAATTTAGTTTAAAACTTCTAAATCACAATTTGACTAAAAATTAAATAAAATCCGATCTATAGGTGTTTATTTCATCTCAATTTATTCAAATTTAGCTCCTCCATCAAAAAAACTCATAAAAATCCAAAAAAATCGAATTTAGTTTAAAACTTCTAAATCACAATTTGACTAAAAATTAAATAAAATCCGATCTATAGGTGTTTATTTCATCTAAATTTATTCAAATTTAGCTCCTCCATCAAAAAAACTCATAAAAATCCAAAAAAATCGAATTTAGTTTACAACCTCTAAATCACAATTTGACTAAAAATTAAATAAAATCCGAACTATAGGTGTTTATTTCATCTAAATTTATTCAAATTTAGCTCCTCCATCAAAATAACTCATCAAAATCCAAAAAAATCGAATTTAGTTTAAAACTTCTAAATCACAATTTGACTAAAAATTTATATAAAATCCGATCTATAGGTGTTTATTTCATCTAAATTTATTCAAATTTAGCTCCTCCATCAAAAAAACTCATCAAAATCCAAAAAAATAAAATTTAGTTTAAAACCTCCAAATCACAATTTGACTAAAAATTTATATAAAATCCGCATTATAGGTGTTTATTTCATCTAAATTTATTCAAATTTAGCTCCTCCATCAAAAAAACTCATCAAAATCCAAAAAAATAAAATTTAGTTAAAAACCTCCAAATCACAAATTGACTAAAAATTTATATAAAATCCGCACTATAGGTGTTTATTTCATCTAAATTTATTCAAATTTAGCTCCTCCATCAAAAAAACTCATCAAAATCCAAAAAAATCGAATTTAGTTTAAAACTTCTAAATCACAATTTGACTAAAAATTAAATAAAATCCGATCTATAGGTGTTTATTTCATCTCAATTTATTCAAATTTAGCTCCTCCATCAAAAAAACTCACAAAAATCCAAAAAAATCGAATTTAGTTTAAAACTTCTAAATCACAATTTTACTAAAAATTAAATAAAATCCGATCTATAGGTGTTTATTTCATCTAAATTTATTCAAATTTAGCTCCTCCATCAAAAAAACTCATCAAAATCCAAAAAAATCGTATTTAGTTTAAACCCTCTAAATCACAATTTGACTAAAAATGTATATAAAATCTGAACTATAGGTGTTTATTTTATCTAAATTTATTCAAATTTAGCTCCTCCATCAAAATAACTCATCAAAATCCAAAAAAATCGAATTTAGTTTAAAACCTCCAAAACACAATTTGACTAAAAATTTATATAAAATCCGAACTATAGGTGTTTATTTCATCTCAATTTATTCAAATTTAGCTCCTCCATCAAAAAAACTCATCAAAATCCATAAAAATCGAATTTAGTTTAAACCCTCTAAATCACAATTTGACTAAAAATGTATATAAAATCTGAACTATAGGTGTATATTTTATCTAAATTTATTCAAATTTAGCTCCTCCATCAAAATAACTCATCAAAATCCAAAAAAATCGAATTTAGTTTAAAACCTCCAAATCACAATTTGACTAAAAATTAAATAAAATCCGAACTATAGGTGTTTATTTCATCTCAATTTATTCAAATTTAGCTCCTCCATCAAAAAAACTCATCAAAATCCAAATAAAACGAATTTAGTGTAAAACTTCTAAATCACAATTTGACTAAAAATTAAATATAATCCGATCTATAGGTGTTTATTTCATCTAAATTTATTCAAATTTAGCTCCTCCATCAAAAAAACTCATAAAATCCAAAAAAATCGAATTTAGTTTACAACCTCTAAATCACAATTTGACTAAAAATTTATATAAAATCCGAACTATAGGTGTTTATTTCATCTCAATTTATTCAAATTTAGCTCCTCCATCAAAAAAACTCATAAAAATCCAAAAATCGAATTTAGTTTACAACCTCTAAATCACAATTTGACTAAAAATTTATATAAAATCCGAACTATAGGTGTTTATTTCATCTCAATTTATTCAAATTTAGCTCCTCCATCAAAAAAACTCATAAAAATCCAAAAAAATCGAATTTAGTTTACAACCTCTAAATCACAATTTGACTAAAAATTTATATAAAATCCGAACTATAGGTGTTTATTTCATCTCAATTTATTCAAATTTAGCTCCTCCATCAAAAAAACTCATCAAAATCCAAAAAAATCGAATTTAGTTTAAAACTTCTAAATCACAATTTGACTAAAAATTAAATAAAATCCGATCTATAGGTGTTTATTTCATCTCAATTTATTCAAATTTAGCTCCTCCATCAAAAAAACTCACAAAAATCCAAAAAAATCGAATTTAGTTTAAAACTTCTAAATCACAATTTGACTAAAAATTAAATAAAATCCGATCTATAGGTGTTTATTTCATCTAAATTTATTCAAATTTAGCTCCTCCATCAAAAAAACTCATCAAAATCCAAAAAAATCGTATTTAGTTTAAACCCTCTAAATCACAATTTGACTAAAAATGTATATAAAATCTGAACTATAGGTGTTTATTTTATCTAAATTTATTCAAATTTAGCTCCTCCATCAAAATAACTCATCAAAATCCAAAAAAATCGAATTTAGTTTAAAACCTCCAAAACACAATTTGACTAAAAATTTATATAAAATCCGAACTATAGGTGTTTATTTCATCTCAATTTATTCAAATTTAGCTCCTCCATCAAAAAAACTCATCAAAATCCATAAAAATCGAATTTAGTTTAAACCCTCTAAATCACAATTTGACTAAAAATGTATATAAAATCTGAACTATAGGTGTATATTTTATCTAAATTTATTCAAATTTAGCTCCTCCATCAAAATAACTCATCAAAATCCAAAAAAATCGAATTTAGTTTAAAACCTCCAAATCACAATTTGACTAAAAATTAAATAAAATCCGAACTATAGGTGTTTATTTCATCTCAATTTATTCAAATTTAGCTCCTCCATCAAAAAAACTCATCAAAATCCAAATAAAACGAATTTAGTGTAAAACTTCTAAATCACAATTTGACTAAAAATTAAATATAATCCGATCTATAGGTGTTTATTTCATCTAAATTTATTCAAATTTAGCTCCTCCATCAAAAAAACTCATAAAATCCAAAAAAATCGAATTTAGTTTACAACCTCTAAATCACAATTTGACTAAAAATTTATATAAAATCCGAACTATAGGTGTTTATTTCATCTCAATTTATTCAAATTTAGCTCCTCCATCAAAAAAACTCATAAAAATCCAAAAAAATCGAATTTAGTTTACAACCTCTAAATCACAATTTGACTAAAAATTTATATAAAATCCGAACTATAGGTGTTTATTTCATCTCAATTTATTCAAATTTAGCTCCTCCATCAAAAAAACTCATAAAAATCCAAAAAAATCGAATTTAGTTTACAACCTCTAAATCACAATTTGACTAAAAATTTATATAAAATCCGAACTATAGGTGTTTATTTCATCTCAATTTATTCAAATTTAGCTCCTCCATCAAAAAAACTCATAAAAATCCAAAAAAATCGAATTTAGTTTACAACCTCTAAATCACAATTTGACTAAAAATTTATATAAAATCCGAACTATAGGTGTTTATTTCATCTCAATTTATTCAAATTTAGCTCCTCCATCAAAAAAACTCATCAAAATCCAAAAAAATCGAATTTAGTTTAAAACCTCCAAATCACAATTTGACTAAAAATTAAATAAAATCCGAACTATAGGTGTTTATTTCATCTCAATTTATTCAAATTTAGCTCCTCCATCAAAAAAACTCGTCAAAATCCAAAAAAATCGAATTTAGTTTAAACCCTCTAAATCACAATTTGACTAAAAATGTATATAAAATCTGAATTATAGGTGTTTATTTTATCTAAATTTATTCAAATTTAGCTCCTCCATCAAAAAAACTCATAAAAATAAAAAAAAATCGAATTTAGTTTAAACCCTCTAAATCACAATTTGACTAAAAATGTATATAAAATCTGAACTATAGGTGTTTATTTTATCTAAATTTATTCAAATTTAGCTCCTCCATCAAAATAACTCATCAAAATCCAAAAAAATCGAATTTAGTTTAAAACCTCCAAATCACAATTTGACTAAAAATTAAATAAAATCCGAACTATAGGTGTTTATTTCATCTCAATTTATTCAAATTTAGCTCCTCCATCAAAAAAACTCATCAAAATCCAAAAAAATCGAATTTAGTTTAAAACCTCCAAATCACAATTTGACTAAAAATTAAATAAAATCCGAACTATAGGTGTTTATTTCATCTCAATTTATTCAAATTTAGCTCCTCCATCAAAAAAACTCGTCAAAATCCAAAAAAATCGAATTTAGTTTAAACCCTCTAAATCACAATTTGACTAAAAATGTATATAAAATCTGAATTATAGGTGTTTATTTTATCTAAATTTATTCAAATTTAGCTCCTCCATCAAAAAAACTCATAAAAATCAAAAAAAATCGAATTTAGTTTAAACCCTCTAAATCACAATTTGACTAAAAATGTATATAAAATCTGAACTATAGGTGTTTATTTTATCTAAATTTATTCAAATTTAGCTCCTCCATCAAAATAACTCATCAAAATCCAAAAAAATCGAATTTAGTTTAAAACCTCCAAAACACAATTTGACTAAAAATTTATATAAAATCCGAACTATAGGTGTTTATTTCATCTCAATTTATTCAAATTTAGCTCCTCCATCAAAAAAACTCATCAAAATCCATAAAAATCGAATTTAGTTTAAACCCTCTAAATCACAATTTGACTAAAAATGTATATAAAATCTGAACTATAGGTGTATATTTTATCTAAATTTATTCAAATTTAGCTCCTCCACCAAAATAACTCATCAAAATCCAAAAAAATCGAATTTAGTTTAAAACCTCCAAATCACAATTTGACTAAAAAGTAAATAAAATCCGAACTATAGGTGTTTATTTCATCTCAATTTATTCAAATTTAGCTCCTCCATCAAAAAAACTCATCAAAATCCAAAAAAATCAATTTTAGTTTACAACCTCTAAATCACAATTTGACTAAAAATTTATATAAAATCCGAACTATAGGTGTTTATTTCATCTCAATTTATTCAAATTTAGCTCCTCCATCAAAAAAACTCATCAAAATCCAAATAAAACGAATTTAGTGTAAAACTTCTAAATCACAATTTGACTAAAAATTAAATATAATCCGATCTATAGGTGTTTATTTCATCTAAATTTATTCAAATTTAGCTCCTCCATCAAAAAAACTCATAAAATCCAAAAAAATCGAATTTAGTTTACAACCTCTAAATCACAATTTGACTAAAAATTTATATAAAATCCGAACTATAGGTGTTTATTTCATCTCAATTTATTCAAATTTAGCTCCTCCATCAAAAAAACTCATAAAAATCCAAAAAAATCGAATTTAGTTTACAACCTCTAAATCACAATTTGACTAAAAATTTATATAAAATCCGAACTATAGGTGTTTATTTCATCTCAATTTATTCAAATTTAGCTCCTCCATCAAAAAAACTCATAAAAATCCAAAAAAATCGAATTTAGTTTAAAACTTCTAAATCACAATTTGACTAAAAATTAAATAAAATCCGATCTATAGGTGTTTATTTCATCTAAATTTATTCAAATTTAGCTCCTCCATCAAAAAAAACTCATAAAAATCCAAAAAAATCGAATTTAGTTTAAAACTTCTAAATCACAATTTGACTAAAAATTAAATAAAATCCGATCTATAGGTGTTTATTTCATCTAAATTTATTCAAATTTAGCTCCTCCATCAAAAAAACTCATCAAAATCCATAAAAATCGAATTTAGTTTAAACCCTCTAAATCACAATTTGACTAAAAATGTATATAAAATCTGAACTATAGGTGTATATTTTATCTAAATTTATTCAAATTTAGCTCCTCCATCAAAATAACTCATCAAAATCCAAAAAAATCGAATTTAGTTTAAAACCTCCAAAACACAATTTGACTAAAAATTTATATAAAATCCGAACTATAGGTGTTTATTTCATCTCAATTTATTCAAATTTAGCTCCTCCATCAAAAAAACTCATCAAAATCCATAAAAATCGAATTTAGTTTAAACCCTCTAAATCACAATTTGACTAAAAATGTATATAAAATCTGAACTATAGGTGTATATTTTATCTAAATTTATTCAAATTTAGCTCCTCCATCAAAATAACTCATCAAAATCCAAAAAAATCGAATTTAGTTTAAAACCTCCAAATCACAATTTGACTAAAAAGTAAATAAAATCCGAACTATAGGTGTTTATTTCATCTCAATTTATTCAAATTTAGCTCCTCCATCAAAAAAACTCATCAAAATCCAAAAAAATCAATTTTAGTTTACAACCTCTAAATCACAATTTGACTAAAAATTTATATAAAATCCGAACTATAGGTGTTTATTTCATCTCAATTTATTCAAATTTAGCTCCTCCATCAAAAAAACTCATCAAAATCCAAATAAAACGAATTTAGTGTAAAACTTCTAAATCACAATTTGACTAAAAATTAAATATAATCCGATCTATAGGTGTTTATTTCATCTAAATTTATTCAAATTTAGCTCCTCCATCAAAAAAACTCATAAAATCCAAAAAAATCGAATTTAGTTTACAACCTCTAAATCACAATTTGACTAAAAATTTATATAAAATCCGAACTATAGGTGTTTATTTCATCTCAATTTATTCAAATTTAGCTCCTCCATCAAAAAAACTCATAAAAATCCAAAAAAATCGAATTTAGTTTAAAACTTCTAAATCACAATTTGACTAAAAATTAAATAAAATCCGATCTATAGGTGTTTATTTCATCTAAATTTATTCAAATTTAGCTCCTCCATCAAAAAAAACTCATAAAAATCCAAAAAAATCGAATTTAGTTTAAAACTTCTAAATCACAATTTGACTAAAAATTAAATAAAATCCGATCTATAGGTGTTTATTTCATCTAAATTTATTCAAATTTAGCTCCTCCATCAAAAAAACTCATAAAAATCCAAAAAAATCGAATTTAGTTTACAACCTCTAAATCACAATTTGACTAAAAATTTATATAAAATCCGAACTATAGGTGTTTATTTCATCTCAATTTATTCAAATTTAGCTCCTCCATCAAAAAAACTCATAAAAATCCAAAAAAATCGAATTTAGTTTAAAACTTCTAAATCACAATTTGACTAAAAATTAAATAAAATCCGATCTATAGGTGTTTATTTCATCTAAATTTATTCAAATTTAGCTCCTCCATCAAAAAAACTCATAAAAATCCAAAAAAATCGAATTTAGTTTACAACCTCTAAATCACAATTTGACTAAAAATTAAATAAAATCCGAACTATAGGTGTTTATTTCATCTAAATTTATTCAAATTTAGCTCCTCCATCAAAATAACTCATCAAAATCCAAAAAAATCGAATTTAGTTTAAAACTTCTAAATCACAATTTGACTAAAAATTTATATAAAATCCGATCTATAGGTGTTTATTTCATCTAAATTTATTCAAATTTAGCTCCTCCATCAAAAAAACTCATCAAAATCCAAAAAAATAAAATTTAGTTTAAAACCTCCAAATCACAATTTGACTAAAAATTTATATAAAATCCGCATTATAGGTGTTTATTTCATCTAAATTTATTCAAATTTAGCTCCTCCATCAAAAAAACTCATCAAAATCCAAAAAAATAAAATTTAGTTAAAAACCTCCAAATCACAAATTGACTAAAAATTTATATAAAATCCGCACTATAGGTGTTTATTTCATCTAAATTTATTCAAATTTAGCTTCTCCATCAAAAAAACTCATCAAAATCCAAAAAAATCGAATTTAGTTTAAAACTTCTAAATCACAATTTGACTAAAAATTAAATAAAATCCGATCTATAGGTGTTTATTTCATCTCAATTTATTCAAATTTAGCTCCTCCATCAAAAAAACTCACAAAAATCCAAAAAAATCGAATTTAGTTTAAAACTTCTAAATCACAATTTGACTAAAAATTAAATAAAATCCGATCTATAGGTGTTTATTTCATCTAAATTTATTCAAATTTAGCTCCTCCATCAAAAAAACTCATCAAAATCCAAAAAAATCGTATTTAGTTTAAACCCTCTAAATCACAATTTGACTAAAAATGTATATAAAATCTGAACTATAGGTGTTTATTTTATCTAAATTTATTCAAATTTAGCTCCTCCATCAAAATAACTCATCAAAATCCAAAAAAATCGAATTTAGTTTAAAACCTCCAAATCACAATTTGACTAAAAATTAAATAAAATCCGAACTATAGGTGTTTATTTCATATCAATTTATTCAAATTTAGCTCCTCCATCAAAAAAACTCATAAAAATCCAAAAAAATCGAATTTAGTTTACAACCTCTAAATCACAATTTGACTAAAAATTAAATAAAATCCGATCTATAGGTGTTTATTTCATCTAAATTTATTCAAATTTAGCTCCTCCATCAAAGAAACTCATCAAAATCCAAAAAAATCGAATTTAGTTTAAAACTTCTAAATCACAATTTGACTAAAAATTAAATAAAATCCGATCTATAGGTGTTTATTTCATCTAAATTTATTCAAATTTAGCTCCTCCATCAAAAAAACTCATAAAAATCCAAAAAAATCGAATTTAGTTTACAACCTCTAAATCACAATTTGACTAAAAATTTATATAAAATCCGAACTATAGGTGTTTATTTCATCTCAATTTATTCAAATTTAGCTCCTCCATCAAAAAAACTCATAAAAATCCAAAAAAATCGAATTTAGTTTAAAACTTCTAAATCACAATTTGACTAAAAATTAAATAAAATCCGATCTATAGGTGTTTATTTCATCTAAATTTATTCAAATTTAGCTCCTCCATCAAAAAAACTCATAAAAATCCAAAAAAATCGAATTTAGTTTACAACCTCTAAATCACAATTTGACTAAAAATTTATATAAAATCCGAACTATAGGTGTTTATTTCATCTCAATTTATTCAAATTTAGCTCCTCCATCAAAAAAACTCATAAAAATCCAAAAAAATCGAATTTAGTTTACAACCTCTAAATCACAATTTGACTAAAAATTTATATAAAATCCGAACTATAGGTGTTTATTTCATCTCAATTTATTCAAATTTAGCTCCTCCATAAAAAAAACTCATCAAAATCCAAAAAAATCGAATTTAGTTTAAAACCTCCAAATCACAATTTGACTAAAAATTAAATAAAATCCGAACTATAGGTGTTTATTTCATCTCAATTTATTCAAATTTAGCTCCTCCATCAAAAAAACTCGTCAAAATCCAAAAAAATCGAATTTAGTTTAAACCCTCTAAATCACAATTTGACTAAAAATGTATATAAAATCTGAATTATAGGTGTTTATTTTATCTAAATTTATTCAAATTTAGCTCCTCCATCAAAAAAACTCATAAAAATAAAAAAAAATCGAATTTAGTTTAAACCCTCTAAATCACAATTTGACTAAAAATGTATATAAAATCTGAACTATAGGTGTTTATTTTATCTAAATTTATTCAAATTTAGCTCCTCCATCAAAATAACTCATCAAAATCCAAAAAAATCGAATTTAGTTTAAAACCTCCAAAACACAATTTGACTAAAAATTTATATAAAATCCGAACTATAGGTGTTTATTTCATCTCAATTTATTCAAATTTAGCTCCTCCATCAAAAAAACTCATCAAAATCCAAAAAAATCGAATTTAGTTTAAAACCTCCAAATCACAATTTGACTAAAAATTAAATAAAATCCGAACTATAGGTGTTTATTTCATCTCAATTTATTCAAATTTAGCTCCTCCATCAAAAAAACTCATCAAAATCCAAAAAAATCGAATTTAGTTTAAACCCTCTAAATCACAATTTGACTAAAAATGTATATAAAATCTGAACTATAGGTGTTTATTTTATCTAAATTTATTCAAATTTAGCTCCTCCATCAAAATAACTCATCAAAATCCAAAAAAATCGAATTTAGTTTAAAACCTCCAAAACACAATTTGACTAAAAATTTATATAAAATCCGAACTATAGGTGTTTATTTCATCTCAATTTATTCAAATTTAGCTCCTCCATCAAAAAAACTCATCAAAATCCATAAAAATCGAATTTAGTTTAAACCCTCTAAATCACAATTTGACTAAAAATGTATATAAAATCTGAACTATAGGTGTATATTTTATCTAAATTTATTCAAATTTAGCTCCTCCATCAAAATAACTCATCAAAATCCAAAAAAATCGAATTTAGTTTAAAACCTCCAAATCACAATTTGACTAAAAATTAAATAAAATCCGAACTATAGGTGTTTATTTCATCTCAATTTATTCAAATTTAGCTCCTCCATCAAAAAAACTCATCAAAATCCAAATAAAACGAATTTAGTGTAAAACTTCTAAATCACAATTTGACTAAAAATTAAATATAATCCGATCTATAGGTGTTTATTTCATCTAAATTTATTCAAATTTAGCTCCTCCATCAAAAAAACTCATAAAATCCAAAAAAATCGAATTTAGTTTACAACCTCTAAATCACAATTTGACTAAAAATTTATATAAAATCCGAACTATAGGTGTTTATTTCATCTCAATTTATTCAAATTTAGCTCCTCCATCAAAAAAACTCATAAAATCCAAAAAAATCGAATTTAGTTTACAACCTCTAAATCACAATTTGACTAAAAATTTATATAAAATCCGAACTATAGGTGTTTATTTCATCTCAATTTATTCAAATTTAGCTCCTCCATCAAAAAAACTCATCAAAATCCAAAAAAATCGAATTTAGTTTAAAACCTCCAAATCACAATTTGACTAAAAATTAAATAAAATCCGAACTATAGGTGTTTATTTCATCTCAATTTATTCAAATTTAGCTCCTCCATCAAAAAAACTCGTCAAAATCCAAAAAAATCGAATTTAGTTTAAACCCTCTAAATCACAATTTGACTAAAAATGTATATAAAATCTGAATTATAGGTGTTTATTTTATCTAAATTTATTCAAATTTAGCTCCTCCATCAAAAAAACTCATAAAAATAAAAAAAAATCGAATTTAGTTTAAACCCTCTAAATCACAATTTGACTAAAAATGTATATAAAATCTGAACTATAGGTGTTTATTTTATCTAAATTTATTCAAATTTAGCTCCTCCATCAAAATAACTCATCAAAATCCAAAAAAATCGAATTTAGTTTAAAACCTCCAAAACACAATTTGACTAAAAATTTATATAAAATCCGAACTATAGGTGTTTATTTCATCTCAATTTATTCAAATTTAGCTCCTCCATCAAAAAAACTCATCAAAATCCAAAAAAATCGAATTTAGTTTAAAACCTCCAAATCACAATTTGACTAAAAATTAAATAAAATCCGAACTATAGGTGTTTATTTCATCTCAATTTATTCAAATTTAGCTCCTCCATCAAAAAAACTCGTCAAAATCCAAAAAAATCGAATTTAGTTTAAACCCTCTAAATCACAATTTGACTAAAAATGTATATAAAATCTGAATTATAGGTGTTTATTTTATCTAAATTTATTCAAATTTAGCTCCTCCATCAAAAAAACTCATAAAAATAAAAAAAAATCGAATTTAGTTTAAACCCTCTAAATCACAATTTGACTAAAAATGTATATAAAATCTGAACTATAGGTGTTTATTTTATCTAAATTTATTCAAATTTAGCTCCTCCATCAAAATAACTCATCAAAATCCAAAAAAATCGAATTTAGTTTAAAACCTCCAAAACACAATTTGACTAAAAATTTATATAAAATCCGAACTATAGGTGTTTATTTCATCTCAATTTATTCAAATTTAGCTCCTCCATCAAAAAAACTCATCAAAATCCATAAAAATCGAATTTAGTTTAAACCCTCTAAATCACAATTTGACTAAAAATGTATATAAAATCTGAACTATATGTGTATATTTTATCTAAATTTATTCAAATTTAGCTCCTCCATCAAAATAACTCATCAAAATCCAAAAAAATCGAATTTAGTTTAAAACCTCCAAATCACAATTTGACTAAAAAGTAAATAAAATCCGAACTATAGGTGTTTATTTCATCTCAATTTATTCAAATTTAGCTCCTCCATCAAAAAAACTCATCAAAATCCAAAAAAATCAATTTTAGTTTACAACCTCTAAATCACAATTTGACTAAAAATTTATATAAAATCCGAACTATAGGTGTTTATTTCATCTCAATTTATTCAAATTTAGCTCCTCCATCAAAAAAACTCATCAAAATCCAAATAAAACGAATTTAGTGTAAAACTTCTAAATCACAATTTGACTAAAAATTAAATATAATCCGATCTATAGGTGTTTATTTCATCTAAATTTATTCAAATTTAGCTCCTCCATCAAAAAAACTCATAAAATCCAAAAAAATCGAATTTAGTTTACAACCTCTAAATCACAATTTGACTAAAAATTTATATAAAATCCGAACTATAGGTGTTTATTTCATCTCAATTTATTCAAATTTAGCTCCTCCATCAAAAAAACTCATAAAAATCCAAAAAAATCGAATTTAGTTTAAAACTTCTAAATCACAATTTGACTAAAAATTAAATAAAATCCGATCTATAGGTGTTTATTTCATCTAAATTTATTCAAATTTAGCTCCTCCATCAAAAAAAACTCATAAAAATCCAAAAAAATCGAATTTAGTTTAAAACTTCTAAATCACAATTTGACTAAAAATTAAATAAAATCCGATCTATAGGTGTTTATTTCATCTAAATTTATTCAAATTTAGCTCCTCCATCAAAAAAACTCATAAAAATCCAAAAAAATCGAATTTAGTTTACAACCTCTAAATCACAATTTGACTAAAAATTTATATAAAATCCGAACTATAGGTGTTTATTTCATCTCAATTTATTCAAATTTAGCTCCTCCATCAAAAAAACACATAAAAATCCAAAAAAATCGAATTTAGTTTAAAACTTCTAAATCACAATTTGACTAAAAATTAAATAAAATCCGATCTATAGGTGTTTATTTCATCTAAATTTATTCAAATTTAGCTCCTCCATCAAAAAAACTCATCAAAATCCAAAAAAATCGAATTTAGTTTAAAACCTCTAAATCACAATTTGACTAAAAATTTATATAAAATCCGAACTATAGGTGTTTATTTCATCTCAATTTATTCAAATTTAGCTCCTCCATCAAAAAAACTCATAAAAATCCAAAAAAATCGAATTTAGTTTACAACCTCTAAATCACAATTTGACTAAAAATTTATATAAAATCCGAACTATAGGTGATTATTTCATCTCAATTTATTCAAATTTAGCTCCTCCATCAAAAAAACTCATCAAAATCCAAAAAAATCGAATTTAGTTTAAAACCTCCAAATCACAATTTGACTAAAAATTAAATAAAATCCGAACTATAGGTGTTTATTTCATCTCAATTTATTCAAATTTAGCTCCTCCATCAAAAAAACTCGTCAAAATCCAAAAAAATCGAATTTAGTTTAAACCCTCTAAATCACAATTTGACTAAAAATTTATATAAAATCTGAATTATAGGTGTTTATTTTATCTAAATTTATTCAAATTTAGCTCCTCCATCAAAAAAACTCATAAAAATCCAAAAAAATCGAATTTAGTTTAAACCCTCTAAATCACAATTTGACTAAAAATGTATATAAAATCTGAACTATAGGTGTTTATTTTATCTAAATTTATTCAAATTTAGCTCCTCCATCAAAATAACTCATCAAAATCCAAAAAAATCGAATTTAGTTTAAAACCTCCAAAACACAATTTGACTAAAAATTTATATAAAATCCGAACTATAGGTGTTTATTTCATCTCAATTTATTCAAATTTAGCTCCTCCATCAAAAAAACTCATCAAAATCCAAAAAAATCGAATTTAGTTTAAACCCTCTAAATCACAATTTGACTAAAAATGTATATAAAATCTGAACTATAGGTGTATATTTTATCTAAATTTATTCAAATTTAGCTCCTCCATCAAAATAACTCATCAAAATCCAAAAAAATCGAATTTAGTTTAAAACCTCCAAATCACAATTTGACTAAAAATTAAATAAAATCCGAACTATAGGTGTTTATTTCATCTCAATTTATTCAAATTTAGCTCCTCCATCAAAAAAACTCATCAAAATCCAAAAAAATCAATTTTAGTTTACAACCTCTAAATCACAATTTGACTAAAAATTTATATAAAATCCGAACTATAGGTGTTTATTTCATCTCAATTTATTCAAATTTAGCTCCTCCATCAAAAAAACTCATCAAAATCCAAATAAAACGAATTTAGTGTAAAACTTCTAAATCACAATTTGACTAAAAATTAAATATAATCCGATCTATAGGTGTTTATTTCATCTAAATTTATTCAAATTTAGCTCCTCCATCAAAAAAACTCATCAAAATCCAAAAAAATCGAATTTAGTTTACAACCTCTAAATCACAATTTGACTAAAAATTTATATAAAATCCGAACTATAGGTGTTTATTTCATCTCAATTTATTCAAATTTAGCTCCTCCATCAAAAAAACTCATAAAAATCCAAAAAAATCGAATTTAGTTTAAAACTTCTAAATCACAATTTGACTAAAAATTAAATAAAATCCGATCTATAGGTGTTTATTTCATCTAAATTTATTCAAATTTAGCTCCTCCATCAAAAAAACTCATAAAAATCCAAAAAAATCGAATTTAGTTTACAACCTCTAAATCACAATTTGACTAAAAGTTTATATAAAATCCGAACTATAGGTGTTTATTTCATCTAAGTTTATTCAAATTTAGCTCCTCCATCAAAAAAACTCATAAAAATCCAAAAAAATCGAATTTAGTTTAAAACTTCTAAATCACAATTTGACTAAAAATTAAATAAAATCCGATCTATAAGTGTTTATTTCATCTAAATTTATTCAAATTTAGCTCCTCCATAAAAAAAACTCATCAAAATCCAAAAAAATCGAATTTAGTTTAAACCCTCTAAATCACAATTTGACTAAAAATGTATATAAAATCTGATCTATAGGTGTTTATTTCATCTAAATTTATTCAAATTTAGCTCCTCCATCAAAAAAACTCATCAAAATCCAAAAAAATCGAATTTAGTTTAAAACTTCTAAATCACAATTTGACTAAAAATTAAATAAAATCCGATCTATAGGTGTTTATTTCATCTAAATTTATTCAAATTTAGCTCCTCCATCAAAAAAACTCATAAAAATCCAAAAAAATCGAATTTAGTTTACAACCTCTAAATCACAATTTGACTAAAAATTTATATAAAATCCGAACTATAGGTGTTTATTTCATCTCAATTTATTCAAATTTAGCTCCTCCATCAAAAAAACTCATAAAAATCCAAAAAAATCGAATTTAGTTTACAACCTCTAAATCACAATTTGACTAAAAATTAAATAAAATCCGATCTATAGGTGTTTATTTCATCTAAATTTATTCAAATTTAGCTCCTCCATCAAAGAAACTCATCAAAATCCAAAAAAATCGAATTTAGTTTAAAACTTCTAAATCACAATTTGACTAAAAATTAAATAAAATCCGATCTATAGGTGTTTATTTCATCTAAATTTATTCAAATTTAGCTCCTCCATCAAAAAAACTCATAAAAATCCAAAAAAATCGAATTTAGTTTACAACCTCTAAATCACAATTTGACTAAAAATTTATATAAAATCCGAACTATAGGTGTTTATTTCATCTCAATTTATTCAAATTTAGCTCCTCCATCAAAAAAACTCATAAAAATCCAAAACAATCGAATTTAGTTTAAAACTTCTAAATCACAATTTGACTAAAAATTAAATAAAATCCGATCTATAGGTGTTTATTTCATCTAAATTTATTCAAATTTAGCTCCTCCATCAAAAAAACTCATAAAAATCCAAAAAAAAATCGAATTTAGTTTAAAACCTCCAAATCACAATTTGACTAAAAATTTATATAAAATCCGAACTATAGGTGTTTATTTCATCTCAATTTATTCAAATTTAGCTCCTCCATCAAAAAAACTCATCAAAATCCAAAAAAATCAATTTTAGTTTACAACCTCTAAATCACAATTTGACTAAAAATTTATATAAAATCCGAACTATAGGTGTTTATTTCATCTCAATTTATTCAAATTTAGCTCCTCCATCAAAAAAACTCATCAAAATCCAAATAAAACGAATTTAGTGTAAAACTTCTAAATCACAATTTGACTAAAAATTAAATATAATCCGAACTATAGGTGTTTATTTCATCTCAATTTATTCAAATTTAGCTCCTCCATCAAAAAAACTCATCAAAATCCAAATAAAACGAATTTAGTGTAAAACTTCTAAATCACAATTTGACTAAAAATTAAATATAATCCGATCTATAGGTGTTTATTTCATCTAAATTTATTCAAATTTAGCTCCTCCATCAAAAAAACTCATCAAAATCCAAAAAAATCGAATTTAGTTTACAACCTCTAAATCACAATTTGACTAAAAATTTATATAAAATCCGAACTATAGGTGTTTATTTCATCTCAATTTATTCAAATTTAGCTCCTCCATCAAAAAAACTCATAAAAATCCAAAAAAATCGAATTTAGTTTAAAACTTCTAAATCACAATTTGACTAAAAATTAAATAAAATCCGATCTATAGGTGTTTATTTCATCTAAATTTATTCAAATTTAGCTCCTCCATCAAAAAAACTCATAAAAATCCAAAAAAATCGAATTTAGTTTACAACCTCTAAATCACAATTTGACTAAAAGTTTATATAAAATCCGAACTATAGGTGTTTATTTCATCTAAGTTTATTCAAATTTAGCTCCTCCATCAAAAAAACTCATAAAAATCCAAAAAAATCGAATTTAGTTTAAAACTTCTAAATCACAATTTGACTAAAAATTAAATAAAATCCGATCTATAAGTGTTTATTTCATCTAAATTTATTCAAATTTAGCTCCTCCATAAAAAAAACTCATCAAAATCCAAAAAAATCGAATTTAGTTTAAACCCTCTAAATCACAATTTGACTAAAAATGTATATAAAATCTGATCTATAGGTGTTTATTTCATCTAAATTTATTCAAATTTAGCTCCTCCATCAAAAAAACTCATCAAAATCCAAAAAAATCGAATTTAGTTTAAAACTTCTAAATCACAATTTGACTAAAAATTAAATAAAATCCGATCTATAGGTGTTTATTTCATCTAAATTTATTCAAATTTAGCTCCTCCATCAAAAAAACTCATAAAAATCCAAAAAAATCGAATTTAGTTTACAACCTCTAAATCACAATTTGACTAAAAATTTATATAAAATCCGAACTATAGGTGTTTATTTCATCTCAATTTATTCAAATTTAGCTCCTCCATCAAAAATACTCATAAAAATCCAAAAAAATCGAATTTAGTTTACAACCTCTAAATCACAATTTGACTAAAAATTAAATAAAATCCGATCTATAGGTGTTTATTTCATCTAAATTTATTCAAATTTAGCTCCTCCATCAAAGAAACTCATCAAAATCCAAAAAAATCGAATTTAGTTTAAAACTTCTAAATCACAATTTAACTAAAAATTAAATAAAATCCGATCTATAGGTGTTTATTTCATCTAAATTTATTCAAATTTAGCTCCTCCATCAAAAAAACTCATAAAAATCCAAAAAAATCGAATTTAGTTTACAACCTCTAAATCACAATTTGACTAAAAATTTATATAAAATCCGAACTATAGGTGTTTATTTCATCTCAATTTATTCAAATTTAGCTCCTCCATCAAAAAAACTCATAAAAATCCAAAAAAATCGAATTTAGTTTAAAACTTCTAAATCACAATTTGACTAAAAATTAAATAAAATCCGATCTATAGGTGTTTATTTCATCTAAATTTATTCAAATTTAGCTCCTCCATCAAAAAAACTCATAAAAATCCAAAAAAAATCGAATTTAGTTTAAAACCTCCAAATCACAATTTGACTAAAAATTTATATAAAATCCGAACTATAGGTGATTATTTCATCTCAATTTATTCAAATTTAGCTCCTCCATCAAAAAAACTCATCAAAATCCAAAAAAATCAATTTTAGTTTACAACCTCTAAATCACAATTTGACTAAAAATTTATATAAAATCCGAACTATAGGTGTTTATTTCATCTCAATTTATTCAAATTTAGCTCCTCCATCAAAAAAACTCATCAAAATCCAAAAAAAACGAATTTAGTGTAAAACTTCTAAATCACAATTTGACTAAAAATTAAATATAATCCGATCTATAGGTGTTTATTTCATCTAAATTTATTCAAATTTAGCTCCTCCATCAAAAAAACTCATAAAATCCAAAAAAATCGAATTTAGTTTACAACCTCTAAATCACAATTTGACTAAAAATTTATATAAAATCCGAACTATAGGTGTTTATTTCATCTCAATTTATTCAAATTTAGCTCCTCCATCAAAAAAACTCATAAAAATCCAAAAAAATCGAATTTAGTTTAAAACTTCTAAATCACAATTTGACTAAAAATTAAATAAAATCCGATCTATAGGTGTTTATTTCATCTAAATTTATTCAAATTTAGCTCCTCCATCAAAAAAAACTCATAAAAATCCAAAAAAATCGAATTTAGTTTAAAACTTCTAAATCACAATTTGACTAAAAATTAAATAAAGTCCGATCTATAGGTGTTTATTTCATCTAAATTTATTCAAATTTAGCTCCTCCATCAAAAAAACTCATAAAAATCCAAAAAAATCGAATTTAGTTTACAACCTCTAAATCACAATTTGACTAAAAATTTATATAAAATCCGAACTATAGGTGTTTATTTCATCTCAATTTATTCAAATTTAGCTCCTCCATCAAAAAAACTCATAAAAATCCAAAAAAATCGAATTTAGTTTAAAACTTCTAAATCACAATTTGACTAAAAATTAAATAAAATCCGATCTATAGGTGTTTATTTCATCTAAATTTATTCAAATTTAGCTCCTCCATCAAAAAAACTCATCAAAATCCAAAAAAATCGAATTTAGTTTACAACCTCTAAATCACAATTTGACTAAAAATTTATATAAAATCCGAACTATAGGTGTTTATTTCATCTCAATTTATTCAAATTTAGCTCCTCCATCAAAAAAACTCATAAAAATCCAAAAAAATCGAATTTAGTTTACAACCTCTAAATCACAATTTGACTAAAAATTTATATAAAATCCGAACTATAGGTGATTATTTCATCTCAATTTATTCAAATTTAGCTCCTCCATCAAAAAAACTCATCAAAATCCAAAAAAATCGAATTTAGTTTAAAACCTCCAAATCACAATTTGACTAAAAATTAAATAAAATCCGAACTATAGGTGTTTATTTCATCTCAATTTATTCAAATTTAGCTCCTCCATCAAAAAAACTCGTCAAAATCCAAAAAAATCGAATTTAGTTTAAACCCTCTAAATCACAATTTGACTAAAAATGTATATAAAATCTGAATTATAGGTGTTTATTTTATCTAAATTTATTCAAATTTAGCTCCTCCATCAAAAAAAACTCATAAAAATCCAAAAAAATCGAATTTAGTTTAAACCCTCTAAATCACAATTTGACTAAAAATGTATATAAAATCTGAACTATAGGTGTTTATTTTATCTAAATTTATTCAAATTTAGCTCCTCCATCAAAATAACTCATCAAAATCCAAAAAAATCGAATTTAGTTTAAAACCTCCAAAACACAATTTGACTAAAAATTTATATAAAATCCGAACTATAGGTGTTTATTTCATCTCAATTTATTCAAATTTAGCTCCTCCATAAAAAAAACTCATCAAAATCCAAAAAAATCGAATTTAGTTTAAACCCTCTAAATCACAATTTGACTAAAAATGTATATAAAATCTGAACTATAGGTGTATATTTTATCTAAATTTATTCAAATTTAGCTCCTCCATCAAAATAACTCATCAAAATCCAAAAAAATCGAATTTAGTTTAAAACCTCCAAATCACAATTTGACTAAAAATTAAATAAAATCCGAACTATAGGTGTTTATTTCATCTCAATTTATTCAAATTTAGCTCCTCCATCAAAAAAACTCATCAAAATCCAAAAAAATCAATTTTAGTTTACAACCTCTAAATCACAATTTGACTAAAAATTTATATAAAATCCGAACTATAGGTGTTTATTTCATCTCAATTTATTCAAATTTAGCTCCTCCATCAAAAAAACTCATCAAAATCCAAATAAAACGAATTTAGTGTAAAACTTCTAAATCACAATTTGACTAAAAATTAAATATAATCCGATCTATAGGTGTTTATTTCATCTAAATTTATTCAAATTTAGCTCCTCCATCAAAAAAACTCATCAAAATCCAAAAAAATCGAATTTAGTTTACAACCTCTAAATCACAATTTGACTAAAAATTTATATAAAATCCGAACTATAGGTGTTTATTTCATCTCAATTTATTCAAATTTAGCTCCTCCATCAAAAAAACTCATAAAAATCCAAAAAAATCGAATTTAGTTTAAAACTTCTAAATCACAATTTGACTAAAAATTAAATAAAATCCGATCTATAGGTGTTTATTTCATCTAAATTTATTCAAATTTAGCTCCTCCATCAAAAAAACTCATAAAAATCCAAAAAAATCGAATTTAGTTTACAACCTCTAAATCACAATTTGACTAAAAGTTTATATAAAATCCGAACTATAGGTGTTTATTTCATCTAAATTTATTCAAATTTAGCTCCTCCATAAAAAAAACTCATAAAAATCCAAAAAAATCGAATTTAGTTTAAAACTTCTAAATCACAATTTGACTAAAAATTAAATAAAATCCGATCTATAGGTGTTTATTTCATCTAAATTTGTTCAAATTTAGCTCCTCCATAAAAAAAACTCATCAAAATCCAAAAAAATCGAATTTAGTTTAAACCCTCTAAATCACAATTTGACTAAAAATGTATATAAAATCTGATCTATAGGTGTTTATTTCATCTAAATTTATTCAAATTTAGCTCCTCCATCAAAAAAACTCATCAAAATCCAAAAAAATCGAATTTAGTTTAAAACTTCTAAATCACAATTTGACTAAAAATTAAATAAAATCCGATCTATAGGTGTTTATTTCATCTAAATTTATTCAAATTTAGCTCCTCCATCAAAAAAACTCATAAAAATCCAAAAAAATCGAATTTAGTTTACAACCTCTAAATCACAATTTGACTAAAAATTTATATAAAATCCGAACTATAGGTGTTTATTTCATCTCAATTTATTCAAATTTAGCTCCTCCATCAAAAAAACTCACAAAAATCCAAAAAAATCGAATTTAGTTTAAAACTTCTAAATCACAATTTGACTAAAAATTAAATAAAATCCGATCTATAGGTGTTTATTTCATCTAAATTTATTCAAATTTAGCTCCTCCATCAAAAAAACTCATCAAAATCCAAAAAAATCGTATTTAGTTTAAACCCTCTAAATCACAATTTGACTAAAAATGTATATAAAATCTGAACTATAGGTGTTTATTTTATCTAAATTTATTCAAATTTAGCTCCTCCATCAAAATAACTCATCAAAATCCAAAAAAATCGAATTTAGTTTAAAACCTCCAAATCACAATTTGACTAAAAATTAAATAAAATCCGATCTATAGGTGTTTATTTCATCTCAATTTATTCAAATTTAGCTCCTCCATCAAAAAAACTCGTCAAAATCCAAAAAAATCGAATTTAGTTTAAACCCTCTAAATCACAATTTGACTAAAAATGTATATAAAATCTGAATTATAGGTGTTTATTTTATCTAAATTTATTCAAATTTAGCTCCTCCATCAAAAAAACTCATAAAAATCCAAAAAAATCGAATTTAGTTTAAACCCTCTAAATCACAATTTGACTAAAAATGTATATAAAATCTGAACTATAGGTGTTTATTTTATCTAAATTTATTCAAATTTAGCTCCTCCATCAAAAAAACTCATAAAAATCCAAAAAAATCGAATTTAGTTTACAACCTCTAAATCACAATTTGACTAAAAATTTATATAAAATCCGAACTATAGGTGTTTATTTCATCTCAATTTATTCAAATTTAGCTCCTCCATCAAAAAAACTCACAAAAATCCAAAAAAATCGAATTTAGTTTAAAACTTCTAAATCACAATTTGACTAAAAATTAAATAAAATCCGATCTATAGGTGTTTATTTCATCTAAATTTATTCAAATTTAGCTCCTCCATCAAAAAAACTCATCAAAATCCAAAAAAATCGTATTTAGTTTAAACCCTCTAAATCACAATTTGACTAAAAATGTATATAAAATCTGAACTATAGGTGTTTATTTTATCTAAATTTATTCAAATTTAGCTCCTCCATCAAAATAACTCATCAAAATCCAAAAAAATCGAATTTAGTTTAAAACCTCCAAATCACAATTTGACTAAAAATTAAATAAAATCCGAACTATAGGTGTTTATTTCATATCAATTTATTCAAATTTAGCTCCTCCATCAAAAAAAACTCATAAAAATCCAAAAAAATCGAATTTAGTTTACAACCTCTAAATCACAATTTGACTAAAAATTAAATAAAATCCGATCTATAGGTGTTTATTTCATCTAAATTTATTCAAATTTAGCTCCTCCATCAAAGAAACTCATCAAAATCCAAAAAAATCGAATTTAGTTTAAAACTTCTAAATCACAATTTGACTAAAAATTAAATAAAATCCGATCTATAGGTGTTTATTTCATCTAAATTTATTCAAATTTAGCTCCTCCATCAAAAAAAACTCATAAAAATCCAAAAAAATCGAATTTAGTTTACAACCTCTAAATCACAATTTGACTAAAAATTTATATAAAATCCGAACTATAGGTGTTTATTTCATCTCAATTTATTCAAATTTAGCTCCTCCATCAAAAAAACTCATAAAAATCCAAAAAAATCGAATTTAGTTTAAAACTTCTAAATCACAATTTGACTAAAAATTAAATAAAATCCGATCTATAGGTGTTTATTTCATCTAAATTTATTCAAATTTAGCTCCTCCATCAAAAAAACTCATAAAAATCCAAAAAAATCGAATTTAGTTTACAACCTCTAAATCACAATTTGACTAAAAATTTATATAAAATCCGAACTATAGGTGTTTATTTCATCTCAATTTATTCAAATTTAGCTCCTCCATAAAAAAAACTCATAAAAATCCAAAAAAATCGAATTTAGTTTACAACCTCTAAATCACAATTTGACTAAAAATTTATATAAAATCCGAACTATAGGAGTTTATTTCATCTCAATTTATTCAAATTTAGCTCCTCCATCAAAAAAACTCATCAAAATCCAAAAAAATCGAATTTAGTTTAAAACCTCCAAATCACAATTTGACTAAAAATTAAATAAAATCCGAACTATAGGTGTTTATTTCATCTCAATTTATTCAAATTTAGCTCCTCCATCAAAAAAACTCGTCAAAATCCAAAAAAATCGAATTTAGTTTAAACCCTCTAAATCACAATTTGACTAAAAATGTATATAAAATCTGAATTATAGGTGTTTATTTAATCTAAATTTATTCAAATTTAGCTCCTCCATCAAAAAAACTCATAAAAATAAAAAAAAATCGAATTTAGTTTAAACCCTCTAAATCACAATTTGACTAAAAATGTATATAAAATCTGAACTATAGGTGTTTATTTTATCTAAATTTATTCAAATTTAGCTCCTCCATCAAAATAACTCATCAAAATCCAAAAAAATCGAATTTAGTTTAAAACCTCCAAAACACAATTTGACTAAAAATTTATATAAAATCCGAACTATAGGTGTTTATTTCATCTCAATTTATTCAAATTTAGTTCCTCCATCAAAAAAACTCATCAAAATCCATAAAAATCGAATTTAGTTTAAACCCTCTAAATCACAATTTGACTAAAAATGTATATAAAATCTGAACTATAGGTGTCACGTCCTGGGTGGCGGGTTTTAGGACAGTGACATTGTGGGAGGGTAACGGGAGTCGAACGCGAAATCCTGTTTCGCTGCTCCGAGAAGTAAGGAGGATTTTAAGCCCGAAATTTTGTTTCGCTGCTCTAAGCGATTGCAAGGTTCAGGCACGGAATCCTGTTTCGCTGCCCCAAACGGTTTGCAAAGGTTAGGCACGAAAATCTTTTCGTTGCTCTACGGAATAGGAAGGATCTAGGCACGAAACCCTGTTTCGCAGTCCTGTTAAATAGGAGGGAATTTAGGCACGAAACCCTGTTTCGCAGTCCTAATGCGAAGGAAGATTGTTAAGCACGAAACCCTGTTTCGCAGCCCTAATGCGAAGGAAGGTTGTTAAGCACGAAACCCTGTTTCGCAGCCCTAATGCGAAGGAAGGTTGTTAAGCACGAAACCCTGTTTCGCAGCCCTAATCGACCAGGGGAGGTTGGGTAATAAGCGCGCACCCGAGTGACACCCGTTAGGTTATTCGCGAAGGAAAACGGTGGTAGAAAGGCCGGTTATGATTTTAAACGTTTGAGTAATAGAACCACTATTTATTGGTAAGCGAGTGAAATAGCAGAGTGCTTCCGATGATATAGCAGTTTACAATAATGCATGAACATAGAGCATTGGGACAACATTTATATAACGGTGATTGAGAACAACTTAGTAACGCTAATAATGATTTAGTATAACTAATGAAATTAAGCAATGGTATAATTAGGCAGTAAGCAATTGAAAGTTAAAGAGAAAGCAATACAATTGAGCGATGTACATATAAAGCAAAAGGCAAAATCGAAACGAATAATATAAAGTAATAAGCAAAATCAAAGCGCATAATATAAGGTAATAAGCAAAATCAAAGCGAATAATATAAAGTAATAAGCGAATAATATAAGGTAATAAGCAAAATCAAAGCGAATAATATAAATATAAAGAGTTAAACAATAATGTTGCACGTGAGCAAAAGAAAATAGGATAATGAAAGTTCTAATAGTTAAATGCTTACAGTGATATAGAAGAGGTGAAATCCTTATAGCACTTCACTAACAATACAGACACGTGGTGTCGCGAAAGATATAGTAACTCAATGGTCGATAGTAACTGACTGAACGATTGTAACAGACTGATGATGCGCGGTCCATGTGGCGCTTGTATTTATACGAAATCAATGGAATGTCTGGTATGCGAGGAATTTATGTTATGCGTGGAATCTGTGGTATGCGTGATGAGTCATACGCGTTATGTAATCGACGCGTGCCGATGACTCACGCGTAAGGTATGCGTGGAATTGCGGATTTCGGCGGTTCTTTCGGGGCTTTAGAGATGGGTATTCCACCCGTTGGATGGATTTAGAGGATTTTGATTGGGGTTTTAAGGTGGAGGCTTGAGTACGTTTGTAGAAAGAGGGGGGGGAAGGGGGGTACATGGTCTCGAGATGAGCGAGCTTTGGCGAGGGACTTGTATTAGATTTGAATGGGGAAGAGTTCGCGCCTCTAAGGCCGAAGAGGGGAAGGGGATTCGAAATTTGGGCGTCTGGAGATGGGGACCGCTAGGGTACATCGTCCAAACAACCCGGAGGTTGGAGAAAGGGGTTTAGCATTTGTGGTTTCGAGAATAGTTGAGTGGATTTATATGGAGGATGCCATTTAGGACCGGCGAAAAATTATCGGGACGTCACACCTCCCCCCTTATATGAAGAAATGCGTGCATTTCTTATCATTAAAGAGCGGAGTTGACTTGATTGAGCATGCTCTCATTGGAGCGTTTGCGATAGTTGTACAAAATAAAGAAAAGTGGATGAAGGAAACAAAAATTACATGCTTTTGGATAATAAGAGAAAGAGAAAGTAAAATCGTTGTGTAAAAGAAAGAAAAAAAAAATAAAAGTTCTAATCGTGAAAGAAGAAAATAAAAGTAATCTTTGGTAAATAAACGAGATCATGAAGAAGAAAAAAACAAAACAAGGAATGCGTTTGATTAAACTAAATAATAACTAATTAACTGAGAAAAAAAAAAAAAAAAAAAAAGGAACTATATACAGGGATACTATTTACAAGGGAGGACTGGGAAAGGTCAGGGACTACTTAACTTAACAGGGACGGGTCGAATCCTTCCAGGAGGAGGGTGAGGTCTTGACCGCTCTGACAGAGGTCATCGAACCATCTTAGGAACTCGGGTGACAGTTCCCTATGGTCTGGCACCCTGGTGGCTGTCCCCGTGTCCAAGATTTCCACCACTCCTGGGTTGGGTGGAATCACGGATGGGATTATGGGTGGAAGGTATTGGGGAGGAGATCGGTATGGGGGAGGAGATCGGTATGGGGGAGGTGGTGGCGTCAGGGCTTCCTGGAAGCCCTCCAGATCCAGCGGCGTCGGGATCTCCCAGGAGTCCTCCAGATCCAGTGGCGTTGGTGGGGGGGAGTCTCCCGTGGTCGCTGTCCCCCTTATACTATAGGTTGCCACTATTTTGGGGAACCACGGCGAACTTCCACCTCCTTGTGGCGTCAGGGGTGGCGTCTCCGGCAGCGCAGGCGTTCCCTCCCTTATGACGGCTGAGGAGACAACCTTCGGGAGCAGGGGCGACAGGCTCCTTCCGTCCTTGATGGCCTCCCGTCTCAGCCATCGCATCCTGGCGAGCCTCCGGGAACGTCCTCCTCCTCGGTGCTTCCTCCTGGGACGCCTCCTTCGATTCGCCGGGATGGGCATGTCGTCGGGCATGTCGTCGGGCATGTCGTCGGGCATGTCGTCGGGAATTGGCAAGAAGTGATATTCTAGGAGTAGAACTTATTAAAGCCGATTGTTTTTATGAATTACGGTCAACCGGGACTCTCGCGTAGGCGACCAAGACGCGCTTTATTCGCATGGATTATTTTTGTTTTGCCCTTCCAGGATATTTTCAGATTTTGTGAAGGGATTACTTCTAATATCGTGTGTGGGCCAGAGTACTGGTCGCTGAATTTTCCCTTTCGCGGTTCTACTAGGACGTAAACTAAGTCCCCGGGTTTGAAAGTCTCCTCGTTTATGTGTCGATCATAATATTTTTTGTACCTAAGTTTTGATTGGTCTAGTCTTTTTGCCGCGGCGGTTTGTAATTCTTGTACCCTCGTACTTAATTTTGCAAGATAGTGATTATACGTTTCATTCTCGAAGTCCTCGGCCACCGGGGTTCGGCTGGGTATCCGAGCTACTTTCCCGAATACTAATTCATGTGGTGTGTAACCAGTGCCCTCGTGAACACTGGTATTATAAGAAAACGCGGCCAAGTCTGTCCAGTCGTCCCAGTCGCTGTATTTGCTAATGAACATTTTTAAATACTCGGTTAAGACAAGGTGCGATCGCTCCAAAGAACCGTTAGTCTGTGGGTGAAAGGCCGTGGTTTTGAATTGTTGGATTTTAAATTTTCGCGCTACTGCTTTTATGAAATTGCTTGTAAAATTTGCTCCTTGGTCAGTGAGAATGGCTCTGGGAGCTCCGAATTGGCAAATGAATTTCTTTATGAATGCGTCTGCAATTTTTATTGACGTGGCTTGTTTTAAGGGTTGGCATACAAAGTATTTTGTTAACAGGTCTTGCATGGTTAATATGTAAGTGTTGCCTTCTCTTGTAGTGGGTAGGGGTCCTACAATGTCTAATGCGATTTTATCGAAGGCTCGTCCCGGTGTGTCGGTGAGTACCATCGGTTGCCGGGTTTTGACGCGGACGAGTTTCTTTCTTTGGCAGTCCGGGCAGTTCCGAATGAAATCTTCCACGGCTTTCTTCATGCCCTTCCAGAAATAATGATACCGAATTCGGTTATATGTCTTTGTTACGCCTTTATGTCCGGCTAATGCAGAGGCATGGTTTTCTGTAATTATATTCGCCCTTTCCGATTCTTCGGGGATTCGGACAAGCTGTAGGCAAATGGTAACATCGAGTTCTTCATTGTTGAGAGCCTCAAGGACATCCATAATTATTTCTTGCCAGCTTAACTGATCGATGTTGGCTGTTTTGGCTATACTAATTGAATGTACAATGAGGTCGCGTACCACGTCTTTAAGGGAGGAAAGAGCCTCGCTCCATGTTGTCATGGTTAGAGGCGTATCAGGGGTCTCCTTAATGACTAACCCGATAAGAATTTGTCCTCTAATGTAAGTTACGTGGGCCTTGCCCAAGGTGAGCTCTCTTGTTTCTGTCAAAATGCCCATTTCTTGTAACTGTTTAGCACCGTCGTCGCAAGCCTTTCCATCGCAACTTAGGAAGAAGACGAGCGTTTCCTTTCGCAAGGACAAAGGGTCGCGACTGGTTGATGGCGTTATCCTGATGTCTCGCTCGGGATCTGCTTCGAATGCAGTCCCGAGAGGATCATCCAGGTCAATTATTGATGATTCAGAGTCAGAAGACGATTCGTATGACGCGTTGGATTCTACCTCGGGGTCGAGGTCCTCCTGTGGTTGAGGTGTTGAAGGTCGTGGAGGCGAGATGGCCTGGTAGGGGATGCCAGATTGCTCCTCTCTGTCTGCCTGGTCCTCCTGTTCGTCCTTCTCTTCGTCCTCTTCTTCGTCCATTTCATCTATCGGTTCCGGAGGGCTAGTCTTTCTGCGTGCCTTTCGATCAGGCTGTTTTCTTGTGGGCCTTGCCCTTAGACGGGTGTGAGTTGGTACCCTGGGGACCCGGGGTCTTCCGGGGCCTCGTTTAGGTGGAGGCAGATCCTCCCAATCATCGTCTGCTTCCTCTCGTGGACGTATAGGGCATGCCTCCACCGTAGGAGGGTTACGAGATAAGGCATCGGCAAGTTTATTGCTTTTACCTGGTTGGTAGTGGATTTCGTATTCGTATTCTGCCAATTTCAATCGCCACCTTACAAGGCGTGAAGTTGGGTCCTTTACTTTATGTAGCCAAATTAGAGGTTGATGATCTGTATATAAAATAAACTTTCTTCCATAAAGGTAAGGCCTGAAGTGACTAATACAGTAAACGATTGCTAACAGTTCCTTTTCTATGGTTGAATAGTTTGTTTCTGCTTTATTTAAGAGGCGAGAGGCATAAGAAATTGGTAATTCCTTTCCATCGACAGTCTGACTTAAGATTCCGCCTATAGCGTAGTCGGAGGCGTCTGTAGTGACGTGAAATTCTAGTTCAAAGTTCGGATACTGTAGGATGGGTTCTGTTTGTAATGCTGTTTTTAAGTGATCGAAGGCGGTTTGTTGGGTCGATCCCCAGTTGAATGAAGTGTCCTTTTTTAATAATGAGGTTAATGGTTGGGCTATTTTTGAAAATTCGGGGATAAACCTTCTGTAATATCCGGTCAGTCCAAGGAATTCCTTAATCCCTTTTGGTGTGCGGGGAGCAGGATAGTTCTGAACGGCTTGGATTTTCTGTGGGTCAGGTTTCACGCCTTCTTCGGTAATTATGTGGCCCAGATACGCTACTTCTTTGTGTAGGAATTTGCATTTTGAAGGTTGGAGCTTGAGGTTCGCCTCTCGTAAGCGGTGGGCGAGTTTCTTAAACTTGATCAGATGTTCTGTGAGGGAGCTCGCATAGAGGACGATGTCGTCCAAATAGACGAACATTTCCGTGCCCTGGAGCCCAGCGAGTGTGTGGTCCATCAGGCGTTGGAAAGTCGCTGGTGCGTTGCGGAGTCCGAAGGGCATTCTTACGAACTCATAGTGTCCGTGAGGTGTGGAGAATGCCGTTTTAGATGCATCTTCGGGTTTCATGGGTATCTGGTGGAATCCTGAAGCAAGGTCGAACACAGAAAAATATTTGGCTCCTCCTAACTGATCCAATATTTCGTTAATATTTGGAAGTGGGTAAGCGTCAGGAACGGTCTTTTTATTAAGGTCCCTAAAATCCAGTACCATCCGCCACAAGGGTTCCCCGTTGGGTCCTGGTTTCTTGGACACAATCCAGATGGGCGAGTTGTAGGGCGATAATGATGGTTTGATAATTTCATTTTCAAGTAGTTTCTGTACTTGCTTGTTGATTTCTTTTTTATGTATAGGGGGAAAGCGATATTGTTTCGCGTTGACTGGAGCTGGATCCGTCGTCGGGATTCCATGTTGGATGGCATTTGTGTGACCCAACTTCTCTTCGGGTAGATGGAATAGGTCGTGGTACTTTTCTATGATTCTTTGAACGTGGAGTTTTTCTTCTGAGTTCATATGTGTTGTGGAGATTGACTGGAGCACTCTTTCCATCTTTGAAGGGGCCTTTTCGGATCTTTCCGTAATTTCAGTTTCCGATGCAGTAGCGAGAGACTTGTGGGAATTTGGGGGAAGGGGAGATTCAGAGTGATGGGCAGGGATTGGGACCGAGTGCACTTTTGTCGGTGCCTCGAGGTAGTGGATCGACGGATCCTTTGATAAGAGGGGCTTGTTTTTTGTTAGGTTGGGAAAAGGGGTGGTATTTATTGGGGTTTTGGTCTCTTTTGATTGCATTCGTTTGCGTGTAGTAACTACTTCATCGAAATCCTCCAGTTCGACAGTCGGAATCATGATTGGTACCTCTGTTTCGTTTGTGTTTATGATTTGTAAGTATGCTTTACCGTCCTGGTTACGAACAAGCGCGTTGCCAGCGTGGATTCCTGCGCCTAAATCTAATCGCGGTAAATATCCCTCCTTCTTGTCAGAGTTGGATATGTGGACATAACAGGTGCTTTTAGATCTCGCGGGTAATAG
Source organism: Andrena minutula (assembly GCA_929113495.1). Classification (NCBI taxonomy): domain Eukaryota; kingdom Metazoa; phylum Arthropoda; class Insecta; order Hymenoptera; family Andrenidae; genus Andrena; species Andrena minutula. Next base: position 38,737 of record CAKMYJ010000047.1, read on the forward strand.
AATTTGATTTTTGTTTACGAAGTGAATTTTGGTTCCGTGGACATCCAACTGTCCTTTGGAATAATCTATCGTGGCGTTCTGTTCTCTCAAGAACTCCGTCCCTAATATTCCATGAGGTTTGATGGGGAAATCATTTTTGACTACGTGAAACGTGACGTCGTTCCCTAGGAGGGCCATCTTGATGGTCCCGAGGGTGGCGACGTTGTCCTCTGCGATACCTCTAAGGAATACTTGATTCCCTGGGTCGATGTCCTGGATCCGTTTTACAGCCTGGATTTTTAGTAAATTTACTTCGGAGCCGGTGTCGATCATTAGTTCCGGTGTCGTCTCGAAGTCTGGGGAGTGAATTATTACCGAAGGGGCTTCACCCACTGGTTTTAATCGCGCGGTGGCAATTCTAGCTCCGGCGGTCCTAGGTCCGTTTGTATTGTTACTGGACGCGCTCCCGGTTGGCCCGTTCCACGGTACGCGTCCGCGGTTGTCCGTGGGGGCGGGGCGTTTCCCGAATCTTGTGCTTGGGTGACTCCAAGGTCTCTGTAGCGATTAAACATGCGCTTTCTGCATTCCGAAATCAAGTGTCCAGGGTTTTTGCAATAACTGCAGATTCGTATCTCTGTGGGCTTTGGTGGAGGGGGATTATTTTTGTCCCAATACGGGAGCAGCGGTTTGGGTGCTTGGTACCCCGATTCTGCTGAACGATTCGTGGGGTTTCTTTCGGAAGATTGTTGAGTAGGAATTTGATTGCTTCGGCAAGACCGTGCGTCGTGACCTGTCTTATTACACAGTTGGCAGGTCACTTTAGGGGTTTTTGGTTCTGAAAACCTGAGTTTGTCCCTGTCCATCTTTTTGTCTACGAGGACGGCCAAATCGAATGCTTCGTCTAAGGTTTCGAAATGGTGCTGCTGCAATCTCATTCTCAAGTAGGGTGGGAGGCCGTCAATAAATGAATCTAAGGTCAGACGTTCGAGGTCTTGAGGATGGTCTCGTGCAAAGTCGCGGTAGTATTCCCTGTCTTCTTCTAGAATAGCGAATCGGAGGTCCTTGACGCGAGAAATATACTCTAGTATGTGTTCGTTGGCTCCTTTTATAATATTCGCAAGTTCTCCGCGATAATGGTCGGAGGTTTTAGCGGGGGAAAATGTACGTTTCAGTTGTTTGACGAGGTCATTTACGGAGTCAAAGACCCTATCCTCAACTGCCAAGTAAGCGTGGTCCTGTAGTTTATTTCGTAACAATCTCGCTAGCTGAGGTTCAGCGTGTGGGGGAACCAGGGCCTTAGCTCTATTGCAAGCTCTAGCGAATTGTAATACCGGGATATTGTGACCGTCGAATTTGGGAACGGTTTCTATGGCGTCTTTTAGCTTGATCTGGGGCGACGGGTCCTGTTCCGATACATAGTTATGATTAGGTATCGGTTTCCTATCAAAACGAGAAGAACCGGGAGTTGCAAAATTGTTGGTTGGTTGCGGGGGTACAAGAATTTTTTCTATCATTTCGCGTATGGAGTGGATTTGATCGTGGAGACCTTCCAGCGCGGGGTTAGTGATGGAGCTTGGGCGCGAACTAGTTCCCGGGGTTACAACATATTTATCATATAACCTTTCGATTTCGGCTTGTTTCTTTTTCAATAATTCTACTCGATCTAATATTTCGGCAGTCGCGATGTCTATCGAGTTAATAGGATCGTTTGCGCCTTGGTCTTTTAGACAAGAGTCGTCGGTTTCATCGTACACAGACATGCTTAGTGTGTGATTTGTTGTTTGTGGGGTGATTTTAGGGTTTACGTTACTCTGGCTTCCGGTAGCCGTTATTCAAAATCTGCGACGTTCTCTTTCCGCGTAAGTAATATTGTAATCGCGACGCCTCCTATTCGAGCGGAGGTGATGTTCATAACACTCGGCACAACTACTTATGGGGCGCGTCCGGAGTAAGTGATTCCTACAACGAGGGCACTCGGGGAATATGTCGTTTGGCTGATAATAGTGAATTTGATATATCTCGTCTACTTCTACCGGGTCTAGATTGAAACAATTTAAACAAATGTCTTCGCCTTCCGTGGTCGTGGCTACGCCCCCTGATACAGAGATCAATGCGTTTGACTCTGTTGAAATGTCGTGCAGCCTACGGCTTGGGTAGTATGGTGTGCTTCGTCAATGACGTTGATCGCACATACTAGAATTTAGGGTCCTAAGTGTCGTATGTTTAGAACTATTTTCTGTTGAACTTTTCAACTTAGGAGACAAAAATCGAATTACGTCAGGTATACGTTAATTTAGAAGTCTGTGGAGTCAATGGGGTAGGCGTTATCGAATTCGTTATAGCTCCTGTTTGAAAGGAGGTACCACTCTGTGCATACGACACAACTGCTCGCGGGCCGCGTTTGGAGTAAGACAACGTCGCACCGAGGGCAATTGGGAAATGTGTAGGGCGATTGACAATAGTGAATTTCGTATACTGCTTCAGTGTCCGTTGGATCTCGTTGAGAGCATCTTAAACAGATGTCTTCATCAAAAGTGGTCGTTGCTATGCTCCCGGTAACACAGATCATCCACTGTAGGTAGGCTGTCAAGCTTTGTAGCCTGCGGCTCCGATAAGTTGGTTCACAACGATCTGGGTGCGCGATGCACATTCTAGATATAGGATCTTGCGGGTGCCGTATTAAAGAATTTCCTTAGACCAGGCCTGGGATTTAAGTGAACGCGGCGGCCGATTTTCAGAGGCAACGCCTCCTTTCTCCCGCCTCGCGTCTTGGCCCCCGCGGCGGCCCAGCAGCTAGGAGCGCCTCAGGCCCGTAACACGTGAACCGCGCGTGGCGTATTAGCGTGACATTGTATCAATAGGGTTCCATATCGTCCCAGAGAGCACGATTGTCGGTGCGTTTTTGTTTTGTCAACGCGCCACGCGCGCTTCATATGGTACGGACCTGAGGCACTCGTAGCTGCTGGGCCGCCGCGGGGGCCAAGACGCGAGGCGGGAGAAAGGAGGCGTTGCCTCTGAAAATCGGCCGCTGCGTTCACTTAAATCCCAGGCCTGCCTTAGACTAAAATGAAGTCGTGTGGTCTCCTTTATGAGCGACAATTATCGAACCGTCGGTAGCTTTCGTTCGCGAGGAGGTAACTTTCCGTACACTCGGTGCAGTCCCTTATGGGGCGTACTGGTATTAGAGATTTCCTGCACCGTGGGCAATAAACAGGGGTTCTATAAGTGTAGAAGTAATGGGTCCAAAATACCTCTACGGTGTCTGCGGGCGATAGACTAGAACACGTCAGGCAAATTTCGCTGCCGTCCGTGGTTGTGGCTATGCCTCCAGAAACACAGGTCAGTGCGTTCAGATAAGCCGTTATACTCTGCAATCGGCGGCTTCGATAAGATAACGCGCTCCGATTTGGGTACTTAATGCACATACTAGAATTTTCGGGATCTTTGTGGGTACCGTATGCAAGAGAAATTAATTTTACTAACAGTCGACGTATCCCACCGCTGTCACCAAAATTTATGTCACGTCCTGGGTGGCGGGTTTAGGACAGTGACATTGTGGGAGGGTAACGGGAGTCGAACGCGAAATCCTGTTTCGCTGCTCCGAGAAGTAAGGAGGATTTTAAGCCCGAAATTTTGTTTCGCTGCTCTAAGCGATTGCAAGGTTCAGGCACGGAATCCTGTTTCGCTGCCCCAAACGGTTTGCAAAGGTTAGGCACGAAAATCTTTTCGTTGCTCTACGGAATAGGAAGGATCTAGGCACGAAACCCTGTTTCGCAGTCCTGTTAAATAGGAGGGAATTTAGGCACGAAACCCTGTTTCGCAGTCCTGTTAAATAGGAGGGAATTTAGGCACGAAACCCTGTTTCGCAGTCCTAATGCGAAGGAAGATTGTTAAGCACGAAACCCTGTTTCGCAGCCCTAATGCGAAGGAAGGTTGTTAAGCACGAAACCCTGTTTCGCAGCCCTAATGCGAAGGAAGGTTGTTAAGCACGAAACCCTGTTTCGCAGCCCTAATCGACCAGGGGAGGTTGGGTAATAAGCGCGCACCCGAGTGACACCCGTTAGGTTATTCGCGAAGGAAAACGGTGGTAGAAAGGCCGGTTATGATTTTAAACGTTTGAGTAATAGAACCACTATTTATTGGTAAGCGAGTGAAATAGCAGAGTGCTTCCGATGATATAGCAGTTTACAATAATGCATGAACATAGAGCATTGGGACAAACATTTATATAACGGTGATTGAGAACAACTTAGTAACGCTAATAATGATTTAGTATAACTAATGAAATTAAGCAATGGTATAATTAGGCAGTAAGCAATTGAAAGTTAAAGAGAAAGCAATACAATTGAGCGATGTACATATAAAGCAAAAGGCAAAATCGAAACGAATAATATAAAGTAATAAGCAAAATCAAAGCGCATAATATAAGGTAATAAGCAAAATCAAAGCGAATAATATAAAGTAATAAGCGAATAATATAAGGTAATAAGCAAAATCAAAGCGAATAATATAAATATAAAGAGTTAAACAATAATGTTGCACGTGAGCAAAAGAAAATAGGATAATGAAAGTTATAATAGTTAAATGCTTACAGTGATATAGAAGAGGTGAAATCCTTATAGCACTTCACTAACAATACAGACACGTGGTGTCGCGAAAGATATAGTAATGGAATGGTCGATAGTAACTGACTGAACGATTGTAACAGACTGATGATGCGCGGTCCATGTGGCGCTTGTATTTATACGAAAACAATGGAATGTCTGGTATGCGAGGAATTTATGTTATGCGTGGAATCTGTGGTATGCGTGATGAGTCATACGCGTTATGTAATCGACGCGTGCCGATGACTCACGCGTAAGGTATGCGTGGAATTGCGGATTTCGGCGGTTCTTTCGGGGCTTTAGAGATGGGTATTCCACCCGTTGGATGGATTTAGAGGATTTTGATTGGGGTTTTAAGGTGGAGGCTTGAGTACGTTTGTAGAAAGAGGGGGGGGAAGGGGGGTACATGGTCTCGAGATGAGCGAGCTTTGGCGAGGGACTTGTATTAGATTTGAATGGGGAAGAGTTCGCGCCTCTAAGGCCGAAGAGGGGAAGGGGATTCGAAATTTGGGCGTCTGGAGATGGGGACCGCTAGGGTACATCGTCCAAACAACCCGGAGGTTGGAGAAAGGGGTTTAGCATATGTGGTTTCGAGAATAGTTGAGTGGATTTATATGGAGGATGCCATTTAGGACCGGCGAAAAATTATCGGGACGTCACATCACTTCGATTACTTTGGATTTTCATAAGATTTTTAGGAGGAAATGCTGAAAGTGTTGAAATTTTTGTGAAATTAAATTAAATCTTTTTGCATTTTTTTTATGATTTTTAGTTAAAGGTGCAGAATTTGAGTAAATTTAGTTGATATTCACTTCGATTATATTGGATTTTCTTAAGATTTTTAGTAGGAGGAGCTGAAATTGAAAAAATTTGGGTGAAATGAAATTAAACCTTTTTGAATTTTTTTTATGATTTTTAGTTACAGATGCAGAATTTGAGTTAATTTTGTTTATATTCACTTCGATTACTTTGGATTTTCATAAGATTTTTAGTAGAAGGTGCTGAAATTGAAGAAATTTTGGCGAAATTAAATTAAATTTTTTTGAATTTTTTTATGATTTTTAGTTAAAGGTGCAGAATTTGAGTAAATTTAGTTGATATTCACTTAGATTCTTTTGGATTTTCATAAGATTTTTAGGAGGAACAGCTGAAATTGATGAAATTTTTGTGAAATTAAATGAAATCTTTTTGCATTTTTTTTACGAATTTTAGTTAAAGGTGCAGAATTTGACTAAATTTAGTTCATATTCACTTCGATTCCTTTGGATTTTTATATGATTTTTGGTAGAAGGAGTTGAAATTGAAATAATTTAGGTGAAATTGAATTAAATCTTTTTGAATTTTTTTATGATTTTTAGTTAAAGGTGCAGAATTTGAGTAAATTTAGTTGATATTCACTTAGATTCTTTTGGATTTTCATAAGATTTTTAGTAGGAGGAGCTGAAATTGAAGAAATTTTGGCGAAATTAAAGTAATCTTTTTTATTTTTTTTCCGATTTTTAGTTACAGATGCAGAATGTGATTAAATTTAGTTGATATTCACTTCGATTCCTTTGGATTTTCATAAGATTTTTAGTAGGGGGAGCTGAAATTGAAAAAATTTGGGTGAAATTAAATTAAATCTTTTTGAATTTTTTTATGATTTTTAGTTACAGATGCAGAATTTGAGTAAATTTTGTTGATATTCACTTCGAATACTTTGGATTTTCATAAGATTTTTAGTAGAAGGAGCTGAAATTGAAGAAATTTTGGCGAAATTAAATTAAATCTTTTTGAATTTTTTTATGATTTTTAGTTGAAGGTGCAGAATTTGAGTAAATTTAGTTGATATTCACTTAGATTCTTTTGGATTTTCTTAAGATTTTTAGGAGGAAAAGCTGAAATTGATGAAATTTTTGTGAAATTAAATTAAATCTTTTTGAATTTTTTCCGATTTTTAGTTACAGATGCAGAATTTGAGTAAATTTTGTTGATATTCACTTCGATTACTTTGGATTTTCATAAGATTTTTAGTAGGAGGAGCTGAAATTGAAGAAATTTTCGCGAAATTAAATTTAATCTTTTTGAATTTTTTTATGATTTTTAGTTACAGATGCAGAATTTGAGTAAATTTAGTTGATATTCATTTCGATTCCTTTGGATTTTCATAAGATTTTTAGTAGGGGGAGCTGAAATTGAAAAAATTTGGGTGAAATTAAATTAAATCTTTTTGAATTTTTTTATGATTTTTAGTTACAGATGCAGAATTTTAGTAAATTTAGTTGATATTCACTTAGATTCTTTTGGATTTTCTTAAGATTTTTAGGAGGAAAAGCTGAAATTGATGAAATTTTTGTGAAATTAATTTAAATCTTTTTAAATTTTTTCCGATTTTTAGTTACAGATGCAGAATTTGAGTAAATTTTGTTGATATTCACTTCGATTACTTTGGATTTTCATAAGATTTTTAGTAGAAGGAGCTGAAATTGAAGAAATTTTGGCGAAATTAAATTAAATCTTATTGAATTTTTTTATGATTTTTAGTTAAAGGTGCAGAATTTGAGTAAAATTAGTTGATATTCACTTAGATTCTTTTAGATTTTCTTAAGATTTTTAGGAGGAAAAGCTGAAATTGATGAAATTTTTGTGAAATTAAATTAAATCTTTTTGCATTTTTTTTATGATTTTTAGTTAAAGGTGCAGAATTTGATTAAATTTAGTTGATATTCACTTCGATTACTTTGGATTTTCATAAGATTTTTAGTAGGAGGAGCTGAAATTGAAGAAATTTTGGCGAAATTAAATTAAATCTTTTTTATTTTTTTTCCGATTTTTAGTTACAGATGCAGAATGTGATTAAATTTAGTTGATATTCACTTCGATTACTTTGGATTTTCCTAAGATTTTTAGTAGGAGGAGCTGAAATTGAAGAAATTTTGGCGAAATTAAATTAAATCTTTTTGAATTTTTTTCCGATTTTTAGTTACAGATGCAGAATTTGAGTAAATTTTGTTGATATTCACTTCGATTACTTTGGATTTTCATAAGATTTTTAGTAGAAGGAGCTGAAATTGAAGAAATTTTGGCGAAATTAAATTAAATCTTTTTGAATTTTTTTATGATTTTTAGTTAAAGGTGCAGAATTTGAGTAAATTTAGTTGATATTCACTTAGATTCTTTTGGATTTTCTTAAGATTTTTAGGAGGAAATGCTGAAATTGTTGAAATTTTTGTGAAATTAAATTAAATCTTTTTGCATTTTTTTTATGATTTTTAGTTAAAGGTGCAGAATTTGAGTAAATTTAGTTGATATTCACTTCGATTAATTTGGATTTTCTTAAGATTTTTAGTAGGAGGAGCTGAAATTGAAGAAATTTTGGCGAAATTAAATTAAATCTTTTTGAATTTTTTTCCGATTTTTAGTTACAGATGCAGAATTTGAGTAAATTTTGTTGATATTCACTTCGATTACTTTGGATTGTCATAAGATTTTTAGTAGGAGGAGCTGAAATTGAAGAAATTTTGACGAAATTAAATTAAATCTTTTTGAATTTTTTTCCGATTTTTAGTTACAGATGCAGAATTTGAGTAAATTTTGTTGATATTCACTTCGATTACTTTGGATTTTCATAAGATTTTTAGTAGAAGGAGCTGAAATTGAAGAAATTTTGGCGAAATTAAATTAAATCTTTTTGAATTTTTTTATGATTTTTAGTTGAAGGTGCAGAATTTGAGTAAATTTAGTTGATATTCACTTCGATTACTTTGGATTTTCATAAGATTTTTAGTAGGAGGAGCTGAAATTGAAGAAATTTTGGCGAAATTAAAGTAATCTTTTTTATTTTTTTTTTCCGATTTTTAGTTACAGATGCAGAATGTGATTAAATTTAGTTGATATTCACTTCGATTCCTTTGGATTTTCATAAGATTTTTAGTAGGGGGAGCTGAAATTGAAAAAATTTGGGTGAAATTAAATTAAATCTTTTTGAATTTTTTTTTGATTTTTAGTTACAGATGCAGAATTTGAGTAAATTTTGTTGATATTCACTTCGATTACTTTGGATTTTCATAAGATTTTTAGTAGAAGGAGCTGAAATTGAAGAAATTTTGGCGAAATTAAATTAAATCTTTTTGAATTTTTTTATGATTTTTAGTTGAAGGTGCAGAATTTGAGTAAATTTAGTTGATATTCACTTAGATTCTTTTGGATTTTCTTAAGATTTTTAGGAGGAAAAGCTGAAATTGATGAAATTTTTGTGAAATTAAATTAAATCTTTTTGAATTTTTTCCGATTTTTAGTTACAGATGCAGAATTTGAGTAAATTTTGTTGATATTCACTTCGATTACTTTGGATTTTCATAAGATTTTTAGTAGGAGGAGCTGAAATTGAAGAAATTTTCGCGAAATTAAATTAAATCTTTTTGAATTTTTTTATGATTTTTAGTTACAGATGCAGAATTTGAGTAAATTTAGTTGATATTCATTTCGATTCCTTTGGATTTTCATAAGATTTTTAGTAGGGGGAGCTGAAATTGAAAAAATTTGGGTGAAATTAAATTAAATCTTTTTGAATTTTTTTATGATTTTTAGTTACAGATGCAGAATTTGAGTAAATTTAGTTGATATTCACTTAGATTCTTTTGGATTTTCTTAAGATTTTTAGGAGGAAAAGCTGAAATTGATGAAATTTTTGTGAAATTAAATTAAATCTTTTTGAATTTTTTCCGATTTTTAGTTACAGATGCAGAATTTGAGTAAATTTTGTTGATATTCACTTCGATTACTTTGGATTTTCATAAGATTTTTAGTAGAAGGAGCTGAAATTGAAGAAATTTTGGCGAAATTAAATTAAATCTTTTTGAATTTTTTTATGATTTTTAGTTAAAGGTGCAGAATTTGAGTAAAATTAGTTGATATTCACTTAGATTCTTTTAGATTTTCTTAAGATTTTTAGGAGGAAAAGCTGAAATTGATGAAATTTTTGTGAAATTAAATTAAATCTTTTTGCATTTTTTTTATGATTTTTAGTTAAAGGTGCAGAATTTGATTAAATTTAGTTGATATTCACTTCGATTACTTTGGATTTTCATAAGATTTTTAGTAGGAGGAGCTGAAATTGAAGAAATTTTGGCGAAATTAAATTAAATTTTTTTGAATTTTTTTATGATTTTTAGTTAAAGGTGCAGAATTTGAGTAAATTTAATTGATATTCACTTAGATTCTTTTGGATTTTCATAAGATTTTTAGGAGGAACAGCTGAAATTGATGAAATTTTTGTGAAATTAAATGAAATCTTTTTGCATTTTTTTTACGAATTTTAGTTAAAGGTGCAGAATTTGACTAAATTTAGTTCATATTCACTTCGATTCCTTTGGATTTTCATATGATTTTTGGTAGAAGGAGTTGAAATTGAAATAATTTGGGTGAAATTGAATTAAATCTTTTTGAATTTTTTTATGATTTTTAGTTAAAGGTGCAGAATTTGAGTAAATTTAGTTGATATTCACTTAGATTCTTTTGGATTTTCTTAAGATTTTTAGGAGGAAATGCTGAAATTGTTGAAATTTTTGTGAAATTAAATTAAATCTTTTTGCATTTTTTTTATGATTTTTAGTTAAAGGTGCAGAATTTGAGTAAATTTAGTTGATATTCACTTCGATTAATTTGGATTGTCTTAAGATTTTTAGTAGGAGGAGCTGAAATTGAAGAAATTTTGGCGAAATTAAATTAAATCTTTTTGAATTTTTTTCCGATTTTTAGTTACAGATGTAGAATTTGAGTAAATTTTGTTGATATTCACTTCGATTACTTTGGATTTTCATAAGATTTTTAGTAGGAGGAGCTGAAATTGAAGAAATTTTGGCGAAATTAAATTAAATCTTTTTGAATTTTTTTCCGATTTTTAGTTACAGATGCAGAATTTGAGTAAATTTTGTTGATATTCACTTCGATTACTTTGGATTTTCATAAGATTTTTAGTAGAAGGAGCTGAAATTGAAGAAATTTTGGCGAAATTAAATTAAATCTTTTTGAATTTTTTTATGATTTTTAGTTAAAGGTGCAGAATTTGAGTAAATTTAGTTGATATTCACTTAGATTCTTTTGGATTTTCTTAAGATTTTTAGGAGGAAAAGCTGAAATTGATGAAATTTTTGTGAAATTAAATTAAATCTTTTTGAATTTTTTCCGATTTTTAGTTACAGATGCAGAATTTGAGTAAATTTTGTTGATATTCACTTCGATTACTTTGGATTTTCATAAGATTTTTAGTAGAAGGAGCTGAAATTGAAGAAATTTTGGCGATATTAAATTAAATCTTTTTGAATTTTTTTATGATTTTTAGTTGAAGGTGCAGAATTTGAGTAAATTTAGTTGATATTCACTTCGATTACTTTGGATTTTCATAAGATTTTTAGTAGGAGGAGCTGAAATTGAAGAAATTTTGGCGAAATTAAAGTAATCTTTTTTATTTTTTTTTCCGATTTTTAGTTACAGATGCAGAATGTGATTAAATTTAGTTGATATTCACTTCGATTCCTTTGGATTTTCATAAGATTTTTAGTAGGGGGAGCTGAAATTGAAAAAATTTGGGTGAAATTAAATTAAATCTTTTTGAATTTTTTTATGATTTTTAGTTACAGATGCAGAATTTGAGTAAATTTTGTTGATATTCACTTCGATTACTTTGGATTTTCATAAGATTTTTAGTAGAAGGAGCTGAAATTGAAGAAATTTTGGCGAAATTAAATTAAATCTTTTTGAATTTTTTTATGATTTTTAGTTGAAGGTGCTGAATTTGAGTAAATTTAGTTGATATTCACTTAGATTCTTTTGGATTTTCTTAAGATTTTTAGGAGGAATAGCTGAAATCGATGAAATTTTTGTGAAATTAAATTAAATCTTTTTGAATTTTTTCCGATTTTTAGTTACAGATGCAGAATTTGAGTAAATTTTGTTGATATTCACTTCGATTACTTTGGATTTTCATAAGATTTTTAGTAGGAGGAGCTGAAATTGAAGAAATTTTCGCGAAATTAAATTAAATCTTTTTGAATTTTTTTATGATTTTTAGTTACAGATGCAGAATTTGAGTAAATTTAGTTGATATTCATTTCGATTCCTTTGGATTTTCATAAGATTTTTAGTAGGGGGAGCTGAAATTGAAAAAATTTGGGTGAAATTAAATTAAATCTTTTTGAATTTTTTTATGATTTTTAGTTACAGATGCAGAATTTGAGTAAATTTAGTTGATATTCACTTAGATTCTTTTGGATTTTCTTAAGATTTTTAGGAGGAAAAGCTGAAATTGATGAAATTTTTGTGAAATTAAATTAAATCTTTTTGAATTTTTTCCGATTTTTAGTTACAGATGCAGAATTTGAGTAAATTTTGTTGATATTCACTTCGATTACTTTGGATTTTCATAAGATTTTTAGTAGAAGGAGCTGAAATTGAAGAAATTTTGGCGAAATTAAATTAAATCTTTTTGAATTTTTTTATGATTTTTAGTTAAAGGTGCAGAATTTGAGTAAAATTAGTTGATATTCACTTAGATTCTTTTAGATTTTCTTAAGATTTTTAGGAGGAAAAGCTGAAATTGATGAAATTTTTGTGGAATTAAATTAAATCTTTTTGCAATTTTTTTATGATTTTTAGTTAAAGGTGCAGAATTTGAGTAAATTTTGTTGATATTCACTTCGATTACTTTGGATTTTCATAAGATTTTTAGTAGATGGAGCTGAAATTGAAGAAATTTTGGCGATATTAAATTAAATCTTTTTTATTTTTTTTCCGATTTTTAGTTACAGATGCAGAATGTGATTAAATTTAATTGATATTCACTTCGATTCCTTTGGATTTTCATAAGATTTTTAGTAGGGGGAGCTGAAATTGAAAAAATTTGGGTGAAATTAAATTAAATCTTTTTGAATTTTTTTATGATTTTTAGTTACAGATGCAGAATTTGAGTAAATTTAGTTGATATTCATTTCGATTCCTTTGGATTTTCATAAGATTTTTAGTAGGGGAAGCTGAAATTGAAAAAATTTGGGTGAAATTAAATTAAATCTTTTTGAATTTTTTTATGATTTTTAGTTACAGATGCAGAATTTGAGTAAATTTAGTTGATATTCACTTAGATTCTTTTGGATTTTCTTAAGATTTTTAGGAGGAAAAGCTGAAATTGATGAAATTTTTGTGAAATTAAATTAAATCTTTTTGAATTTTTTCCGATTTTTAGTTACAGATGCAGAATTTGAGTAAATTTTGTTGATATTCACTTCGATTACTTTGGATTTTCATAAGATTTTTAGTAGAAGGAGCTGAAATTGAAGAAATTTTGGCGAAATTAAATTAAATCTTTTTGAATTTTTTTATGATTTTTAGTTAAAGGTGCAGAATTTGAGTAAAATTAGTTGATATTCACTTAGATTCTTTTAGATTTTCTTAAGATTTTTAGGAGGAAAAGCTGAAATTGATGAAATTTTTGTGAAATTAAATTAAATCTTTTTGCATTTTTTTTATGATTTTTAGTTAAAGGTGCAGAATTTGATTAAATTTAGTTGATATTCACTTCGATTACTTTGGATTTTCATAAGATTTTTAGTAGGAGGAGCTGAAATTGAAGAAATTTTGGCGAAATTAAATTAAATTTTTTTGAATTTTTTTATGATTTTTAGTTAAAGGTGCAGAATTTGAGTAAATTTAATTGATATTCACTTAGATTCTTTTGGATTTTCATAAGATTTTTAGGAGGAACAGCTGAAATTGATGAAATTTTTGTGAAATTAAATGAAATCTTTTTGCATTTTTTTTACGAATTTTAGTTAAAGGTGCAGAATTTGACTAAATTTAGTTCATATTCACTTCGATTCCTTTGGATTTTCATATGATTTTTGGTAGAAGGAGTTGAAATTGAAATAATTTGGGTGAAATTGAATTAAATCTTTTTGAATTTTTTTATGATTTTTAGTTAAAGGTGCAGAATTTGAGTAAATTTAGTTGATATTCACTTAGATTCTTTTGGATTTTCTTAAGATTTTTAGGAGGAAATGCTGAAATTGTTGAAATTTTTGTGAAATTAAATTAAATCTTTTTGCATTTTTTTTATGATTTTTAGTTAAAGGTGCAGAATTTGAGTAAATTTAGTTGATATTCACTTCGATTAATTTGGATTGTCTTAAGATTTTTAGTAGGAGGAGCTGAAATTGAAGAAATTTTGGCGAAATTAAATTAAATCTTTTTGAATTTTTTTCCGATTTTTAGTTACAGATGCAGAATTTGAGTAAATTTTGTTGATATTCACTTCGATTACTTTGGATTTTCATAAGATTTTTAGTAGGAGGAGCTGAAATTGAAGAAATTTTGGCGAAATTAAATTAAATCTTTTTGAATTTTTTTCCGATTTTTAGTTACAGATGCAGAATTTGAGTAAATTTTGTTGATATTCACTTCGATTACTTTGGATTTTCATAAGATTTTTAGTAGAAGGAGCTGAAATTGAAGAAATTTTGGCGAAATTAAATTAAATCTTTTTGAATTTTTTTATGATTTTTAGTTAAAGGTGCAGAATTTGAGTAAATTTAGTTGATATTCACTTAGATTCTTTTGGATTTTCTTAAGATTTTTAGGAGGAAAAGCTGAAATTGATGAAATTTTTGTGAAATTAAATTAAATCTTTTTGAATTTTTTCCGATTTTTAGTTACAGATGCAGAATTTGAGTAAATTTTGTTGATATTCACTTCGATTACTTTGGATTTTCATAAGATTTTTAGTAGAAGGAGCTGAAATTGAAGAAATTTTGGCGATATTAAATTAAATCTTTTTGAATTTTTTTATGATTTTTAGTTGAAGGTGCAGAATTTGAGTAAATTTAGTTGATATTCACTTCGATTACTTTGGATTTTCATAAGATTTTTAGTAGGAGGAGCTGAAATTGAAGAAATTTTGGCGAAATTAAAGTAATCTTTTTTATTTTTTTTTCCGATTTTTAGTTACAGATGCAGAATGTGATTAAATTTAGTTGATATTCACTTCGATTCCTTTGGATTTTCATAAGATTTTTAGTAGGGGGAGCTGAAATTGAAAAAATTTGGGTGAAATTAAATTAAATCTTTTTGAATTTTTTTATGATTTTTAGTTACAGATGCAGAATTTGAGTAAATTTTGTTGATATTCACTTCGATTACTTTGGATTTTCATAAGATTTTTAGTAGAAGGAGCTGAAATTGAAGAAATTTTGGCGAAATTAAATTAAATCTTTTTGAATTTTTTTATGATTTTTAGTTGAAGGTGCAGAATTTGAGTAAATTTAGTTGATATTCACTTAGATTCTTTTGGATTTTCTTAAGATTTTTAGGAGGAAAAGCTGAAATCGATGAAATTTTTGTGAAATTAAATTAAATCTTTTTGAATTTTTTCCGATTTTTAGTTACAGATGCAGAATTTGAGTAAATTTTGTTGATATTCACTTCGATTACTTTGGATTTTCATAAGATTTTTAGTAGGAGGAGCTGAAATTGAAGAAATTTTCGCGAAATTAAATTAAATCTTTTTGAATTTTTTTATGATTTTTAGTTACAGATGCAGAATTTGAGTAAATTTAGTTGATATTCATTTCGATTCCTTTGGATTTTCATAAGATTTTTAGTAGGGGGAGCTGAAATTGAAAAAATTTGGGTGAAATTAAATTAAATCTTTTTGAATTTTTTTATGATTTTTAGTTACAGATGCAGAATTTGAGTAAATTTAGTTGATATTCACTTAGATTCTTTTGGATTTTCTTAAGATTTTTAGGAGGAAAAGCTGAAATTGATGAAATTTTTGTGAAATTAAATTAAATCTTTTTGAATTTTTTCCGATTTTTAGTTACAGATGCAGAATTTGAGTAAATTTTGTTGATATTCACTTCGATTACTTTGGATTTTCATAAGATTTTTAGTAGAAGGAGCTGAAATTGAAGAAATTTTGGCGAAATTAAATTAAATCTTATTGAATTTTTTTATGATTTTTAGTTAAAGGTGCAGAATTTGAGTAAATTTAGTTGATATTCACTTAGATTCTTTTGGATTTTCTTAAGATTTTTAGGAGGAAATGCTGAAATTGTTGAAATTTTTGTGAAATTAAATTAAATCTTTTTGCATTTTTTTTATGATTTTTAGTTAAAGGTGGAGAATTTGAGTAAATTTAGTTGATATTCACTTCGATTAATTTGGATTTTCTTAAGATTTTTAGGAGGAAAAGCTGAAATTGATGAAATTTTTGTGGAATTAAATTAAATCTTTTTGCAATTTTTTTATGATTTTTAGTTAAAGGTGCAGAATTTGAGTAAATTTTGTTGATATTCACTTCGATTACTTTGGATTTTCATAAGATTTTTAGTAGATGGAGCTGAAATTGAAGAAATTTTGGCGATATTAAATTAAATCTTTTTTATTTTTTTTCCGATTTTTAGTTACAGATGCAGAATGTGATTAAATTTAATTGATATTCACTTCGATTCCTTTGGATTTTCATAAGATTTTTAGTAGGGGGAGCTGAAATTGAAAAAATTTGGGTGAAATTAAATTAAATCTTTTTGAATTTTTTTATGATTTTTAGTTACAGATGCAGAATTTGAGTAAATTTTGTTGATATTCACTTCGATTACTTTGGATTTTCATAAGATTTTTAGTAGAAGGAGCTGAAATTGAAGAAATTTTGGCGAAATTAAATTAAATCTTTTTGAATTTTTTTATGATTTTTAGTTGAAGGTGCAGAATTTGAGTAAATTTAGTTGATATTCACTTAGATTCTTTTGGATTTTCTTAAGATTTTTAGGAGGAAAAGCTGAAATTGATGAAATTTTTGTGAAATTAAATTAAATCTTTTTGAATTTTTTCCGATTTTTAGTTACAGATGCAGAATTTGAGTAAATTTTGTTGATATTCACTTCGATTACTTTGGATTTTCATAAGATTTTTAGTAGGAGGAGCTGAAATTGAAGAAATTTTCGCGAAATTAAATTAAATCTTTTTGAATTTTTTTATGATTTTTAGTTACAGATGCAGAATTTGAGTAAATTTAGTTGATATTCATTTCGATTCCTTTGGATTTTCATAAGATTTTTAGTAGGGGGAGCTGAAATTGAAAAAATTTGGGTGAAATTAAATTAAATCTATTTGAATTTTTTTATGATTTTTAGTTACAGATGCAGAATTTTAGTAAATTTAGTTGATATTCACTTAGATTCTTTTGGATTTTCTTAAGATTTTTAGGAGGAAAAGCTGAAATTGATGAAATTTTTGTGAAATTAAATTAAATCTTTTTGAATTTTTTCCGATTTTTAGTTACAGATGCAGAATGTGATTAAATTTAGTTGATATTCACTTCGATTACTTTGGATTTTCATAAGATTTTTAGTAGAAGGAGCTGAAATTGAAGAAATTTTGGCGAAATTAAATTAAATCTTTTCGAATTTTTTTATGATTTTTAGTTAAAGGTGCAGAATTTGAGTAAATTTAGTTGATATTCACTTAGATTCTTTTGGATTTTCTTAAGATTTTTAGGAGGAAAAGCTGAAATTGATGAAATTTTTGTGAAATTAAATTAAATCTTTTTGAAATTTTTTCCGATTTTTAGTTACAGATGCAGAATTTGAGTAAATTTTGTTGATATTCACTTCGATTACTTTGGATTTTCATAAGATTTTTAGTAGAAGGAGCTGAAATTGAAGAAATTTTGGCGAAATTAAATTAAATATTTTTGAATTTTTTTATGATTTTTAGTTAAAGGTGCAGAATTTGAGTAAAATTAGTTGATATTCACTTAGATTCTTTTGGATTTTCTTAAGATTTTTAGGAGGAAAAGCTGAAATTGATGAAATTTTTGTGAAATTAAATTAAACCTTTTTGCCTTTTTTTTATGATTTTTAGTTAAAGGTTAAGAATTTGACTAAATTTAGTTCATATTCACTTCGATTCCTTTGGATTTTCATGTGATTTTTGGTAGAAGGAGTTGAAATTGAAATAATTTGGGTGAAATTGAATTAAATCTTTTTGAATTTTTTTATGATTTTTAGTTAAAGGTGCAGAATTTGAGTAAATTTAGTTGATATTCACTTAGATTCTTTTGGATTTTCATAAGATTTTTAGGAGGAACAGCTGAAATTGATGAAATTTTTGTGAAATTAAATGAAATCTTTTTGCATTTTTTTTACGAATTTTAGTTAAAGGTGCAGAATTTGACTAAATTTAGTTCATATTCACTTCGATTCCTTTGGATTTTCATATGATTTTTGGTAGAAGGAGTTGAAATTGAAATAATTTGGGTGAAATTGAATTAAATCTTTTTGAATTTTTTTATGATTTTTAGTTAAAGGTGCAGAATTTGAGTAAATTTAGTTGATATTCACTTCGATTACTTTGGATTTTCATAAGATTTTTAGGAGGAAATGCTGAAAGTGTTGAAATTTTTGTGAAATTAAATTAAATCTTTTTGCATTTTTTTTATGATTTTTAGTTAAAGGTGCAGAATTTGAGTAAATTTAGTTGATATTCACTTCGATTATATTGGATTTTCTTAAGATTTTTAGTAGGAGGAGCTGAAATTGAAAAAATTTGGGTGAAATGAAATTAAACCTTTTTGAATTTTTTTTATGATTTTTAGTTACAGATGCAGAATTTGAGTTAATTTTGTTTATATTCACTTCGATTACTTTGGATTTTCATAAGATTTTTAGTAGAAGGTGCTGAAATTGAAGAAATTTTGGCGAAATTAAATTAAATTTTTTTGAATTTTTTTATGATTTTTAGTTAAAGGTGCAGAATTTGAGTAAATTTAGTTGATATTCACTTAGATTCTTTTGGATTTTCATAAGATTTTTAGGAGGAACAGCTGAAATTGATGAAATTTTTGTGAAATTAAATGAAATCTTTTTGCATTTTTTTTACGAATTTTAGTTAAAGGTGCAGAATTTGACTAAATTTAGTTCATATTCACTTCGATTCCTTTGGATTTTCATATGATTTTTGGTAGAAGGAGTTGAAATTGAAATAATTTAGGTGAAATTGAATTAAATCTTTTTGAATTTTTTTATGATTTTTAGTTAAAGGTGCAGAATTTGAGTAAATTTAGTTGATATTCACTTAGATTCTTTTGGATTTTCTTAAGATTTTTAGGAGGAAATGCTGAAATTGTTGAAATTTTTGTGAAATTAAATTAAATCTTTTTGCATTTTTTTTATGATTTTTAGTTAGAGGTGCAGAATTTGAGTAAATTTAGTTGATATTCACTTCGATTAATTTGGATTTTCTTAAGATTTTTAGTAGGAGGAGCTGAAATTGAAGAAATTTTGGCGAAATTAAATTAAATCTTTTTGAATTTTTTTCCGATTTTTAGTTACAGATGCAGAATTTGAGTAAATTTTGTTGATATTCACTTCGATTACTTTGGATTGTCATAAGATTTTTAGTAGGAGGAGCTGAAATTGAAGAAATTTTGGCGAAATTAAATTAAATCTTTTTGAATTTTTTTCCGATTTTTAGTTACAGATGCAGAATTTGAGTAAATTTTGTTGATATTCACTTCGATTACTTTGGATTTTCATAAGATTTTTAGTAGAAGGAGCTGAAATTGAAGAAATTTTGGCGAAATTAAATTAAATCTTTTTGAATTTTTTTATGATTTTTAGTTAAAGGTGCAGAATTTGAGTAAATTTAGTTGATATTCACTTAGATTCTTTTGGATTTTCATAAGATTTTTAGTAGGAGGAGCTGAAATTGAAGAAATTTTGGCGAAATTAAAGTAATCTTTTTTATTTTTTTTCCGATTTTTAGTTACAGATGCAGAATGTGATTAAATTTAGTTGATATTCACTTCGATTCCTTTGGATTTTCATAAGATTTTTAGTAGGGGGAGCTGAAATTGAAAAAATTTGGGTGAAATTAAATGAAATCTTTTTGAATTTTTTTATGATTTTTAGTTACAGATGCAGAATTTGAGTAAATTTTGTTGATATTCACTTCGATTACTTTGGATTTTCATAAGATTTTTAGTAGAAGGAGCTGAAATTGAAGAAATTTTGGCGAAATTAAATTAAATCTTTTTGAATTTTTTTATGATTTTTAGTTGAAGGTGCAGAATTTGAGTAAATTTAGTTGATATTCACTTAGATTCTTTTGGATTTTCTTAAGATTTTTAGGAGGAAAAGCTGAAATTGATGAAATTTTTGTGAAATTAAATTAAATCTTTTTGAATTTTTTCCGATTTTTAGTTACAGATGCAGAATTTGAGTAAATTTTGTTGATATTCACTTCGATTACTTTGGATTTTCATAAGATTTTTAGTAGGAGGAGCTGAAATTGAAGAAATTTTGGCGAAATTAAATTAAATCTTTTTGAATTTTTTTATGATTTTTAGTTACAGATGCAGAATTTGAGTAAATTTAGTTGATATTCATTTCGATTCCTTTGGATTTTCATAAGATTTTTAGTAGGGGGAGCTGAAATTGAAAAAATTTGGGTGAAATTAAATTAAATCTTTTTGAATTTTTTTATGATTTTTAGTTACAGATGCAGAATTTTAGTAAATTTAGTTGATATTCACTTAGATTCTTTTGGATTTTCTTAAGATTTTTAGGAGGAAAAGCTGAAATTGATGAAATTTTTGTGAAATTAATTTAAATCTTTTTAAATTTTTTCCGATTTTTAGTTACAGATGCAGAATTTGAGTAAATTTTGTTGATATTCACTTCGATTACTTTGGATTTTCATAAGATTTTTAGTAGGAGGAGCTGAAATTGAAGAAATTTTGGCGAAATTAAATTAAATCTTTTTTATTTTTTTTCCGATTTTTAGTTACAGATGCAGAATGTGATTAAATTTAGTTGATATTCACTTCGATTACTTTGGATTTTCATAAGATTTTTAGTAGGAGGAGCTGAAATTGAAGAAATTTTGGCGAAATTAAATTAAATCTTTTTGAATTTTTTTCCGATTTTTAGTTACAGATGCAGAATTTGAGTAAATTTTGTTGATATTCACTTCGATTACTTTGGATTTTCATAAGATTTTTAGTAGAAGGAGCTGAAATTGAAGAAATTTTGGCGAAATTAAATTAAATCTTTTTGAATTTTTTTATGATTTTTAGTTAAAGGTGCAGAATTTGAGTAAATTTAGTTGATATTCACTTAGATTCTTTTGGATTTTCTTAAGATTTTTAGGAGGAAATGCTGAAATTGTTGAAATTTTTGTGAAATTAAATTAAATCTTTTTGCATTTTTTTTATGATTTTTAGTTAGAGGTGCAGAATTTGAGTAAATTTAGTTGATATTCATTTCGATTAATTTGGATTTTCTTAAGATTTTTAGTAGGAGGAGCTGAAATTGAAGAAATTTTGGCGAAATTAAATTAAATCTTTTTGAATTTTTTTCCGATTTTTAGTTACAGATGCAGAATTTGAGTAAATTTTGTTGATATTCACTTCGATTACTTTGGATTGTCATAAGATTTTTAGTAGGAGGAGCTGAAATTGAAGAAATTTTGGCGAAATTAAATTAAATCTTTTTGAATTTTTTTCCGATTTTTAGTTACAGATGCAGAATTTGAGTAAATTTTGTTGATATTCACTTCGATTACTTTGGATTTTCATAAGATTTTTAGTAGAAGGAGCTGAAATTGAAGAAATTTTGGCGAAATTAAATTAAATCTTTTTGAATTTTTTTATGATTTTTAGTTAAAGGTGCAGAATTTGAGTAAATTTAGTTGATATTCACTTAGATTCTTTTGGATTTTCATAAGATTTTTAGTAGGAGGAGCTGAAATTGAAGAAATTTTGGCGAAATTAAAGTAATCTTTTTTATTTTTTTTCCGATTTTTAGT
Organism: Andrena minutula; assembly: GCA_929113495.1. NCBI lineage: Eukaryota > Metazoa > Arthropoda > Insecta > Hymenoptera > Andrenidae > Andrena > Andrena minutula. The sequence goes on from CAKMYJ010000047.1 coordinate 60,156, forward strand.
TACAGATGCAGAATGTGATTAAATTTAGTTGATATTCACTTCGATTCCTTTGGATTTTCATAAGATTTTTAGTAGGGGGAGCTGAAATTGAAAAAATTTGGGTGAAATTAAATTAAATCTTTTTGAATTTTTTTATGATTTTTAGTTACAGATGCAGAATTTGAGTAAATTTTGTTGATATTCACTTCGAATACTTTGGATTTTCATAAGATTTTTAGTAGAAGGAGCTGAAATTGAAGAAATTTTGGCGAAATTAAATTAAATCTTTTTGAATTTTTTTATGATTTTTAGTTGAAGGTGCAGAATTTGAGTAAATTTAGTTGATATTCACTTAGATTCTTTTGGATTTTCTTAAGATTTTTAGGAGGAAAAGCTGAAATTGATGAAATTTTTGTGAAATTAAATTAAATCTTTTTGAATTTTTTCCGATTTTTAGTTACAGATGCAGAATTTGAGTAAATTTAGTTGATATTCATTTCGATTCCTTTGGATTTTCATAAGATTTTTAGTAGGGGGAGCTGAAATTGAAAAAATTTGGGTGAAATTAAATTAAATCTTTTTGAATTTTTTTATGATTTTTAGTTACAGATGCAGAATTTTAGTAAATTTAGTTGATATTCACTTAGATTCTTTTGGATTTTCTTAAGATTTTTAGGAGGAAAAGCTGAAATTGATGAAATTTTTGTGAAATTAATTTAAATCTTTTTAAATTTTTTCCGATTTTTAGTTACAGATGCAGAATTTGAGTAAATTTTGTTGATATTCACTTCGATTACTTTGGATTTTCATAAGATTTTTAGTAGAAGGAGCTGAAATTGAAGAAATTTTGGCGAAATTAAATTAAATCTTATTGAATTTTTTTATGATTTTTAGTTAAAGGTGCAGAATTTGAGTAAAATTAGTTGATATTCACTTAGATTCTTTTAGATTTTCTTAAGATTTTTAGGAGGAAAAGCTGAAATTGATGAAATTTTTGTGAAATTAAATTAAATCTTTTTGCATTTTTTTTATGATTTTTAGTTAAAGGTGCAGAATTTGATTAAATTTAGTTGATATTCACTTCGATTACTTTGGATTTTCATAAGATTTTTAGTAGGAGGAGCTGAAATTGAAGAAATTTTGGCGAAATTAAATTAAATCTTTTTTATTTTTTTTCCGATTTTTAGTTACAGATGCAGAATGTGATTAAATTTAGTTGATATTCACTTCGATTACTTTGGATTTTCATAAGATTTTTAGTAGGAGGAGCTGAAATTGAAGAAATTTTGGCGAAATTAAATTAAATCTTTTTGAATTTTTTTCCGATTTTTAGTTACAGATGCAGAATTTGAGTAAATTTTGTTGATATTCACTTCGATTACTTTGGATTTTCATAAGATTTTTAGTAGAAGGAGCTGAAATTGAAGAAATTTTGGCGAAATTAAATTAAATCTTTTTGAATTTTTTTATGATTTTTAGTTAAAGGTGCAGAATTTGAGTAAATTTAGTTGATATTCACTTAGATTCTTTTGGATTTTCTTAAGATTTTTAGGAGGAAATGCTGAAATTGTTGAAATTTTTGTGAAATTAAATTAAATCTTTTTGAATTTTTTCCGATTTTTAGTTACAGATGCAGAATTTGAGTAAATTTTGTTGATATTCACTTCGATTACTTTGGATTTTCATAAGATTTTTTGTAGGAGGAGCTGAAATTGAAGAAATTTTCGCGAAATTAAATTAAATCTTTTTGAATTTTTTTATGATTTTTAGTTACAGATGCAGAATTTGAGTACATTTAGTTGATATTCATTTCGATTCCTTTGGATTTTCATAAGATTTTTAGTAGGGGGAGCTGAAATTGAAAAAATTTGGGTGAAATTAAATTAAATCTATTTGAATTTTTTTATGATTTTTAGTTACAGATGCAGAATTTTAGTAAATTTAGTTGATATTCACTTAGATTCTTTTGGATTTTCTTAAGATTTTTAGGAGGAAAAGCTGAAATTGATGAAATTTTTGTGAAATTAAATTAAATCTTTTTGAATTTTTTCCGATTTTTAGTTACAGATGCAGAATGTGATTAAATTTAGTTGATATTCACTTCGATTACTTTGGATTTTCATAAGATTTTTAGTAGAAGGAGCTGAAATTGAAGAAATTTTGGCGAAATTAAATTAAATCTTTTCGAATTTTTTTATGATTTTTAGTTAAAGGTGCAGAATTTGAGTAAATTTAGTTGATATTCACTTAGATTCTTTTGGATTTTCTTAAGATTTTTAGGAGGAAAAGCTGAAATTGATGAAATTTTTGTGAAATTAAATTAAATCTTTTTGAAATTTTTTCCGATTTTTAGTTACAGATGCAGAATTTGAGTAAATTTTGTTGATATTCACTTCGATTACTTTGGATTTTCATAAGATTTTTAGTAGAAGGAGCTGAAATTGAAGAAATTTTGGCGAAATTAAATTAAATATTTTTGAATTTTTTTATGATTTTTAGTTAAAGGTGCAGAATTTGAGTAAAATTAGTTGATATTCACTTAGATTCTTTTGGATTTTCTTAAGATTTTTAGGAGGAAAAGCTGAAATTGATGAAATTTTTGTGAAATTAAATTAAACCTTTTTGCCTTTTTTTTATGATTTTTAGTTAAAGGTTAAGAATTTGACTAAATTTAGTTCATATTCACTTCGATTCCTTTGGATTTTCATGTGATTTTTGGTAGAAGGAGTTGAAATTGAAATAATTTGGGTGAAATTGAATTAAATCTTTTTGAATTTTTTTATGATTTTTAGTTAAAGGTGCAGAATTTGAGTAAATTTAGTTGATATTCACTTAGATTCTTTTGGATTTTCATAAGATTTTTAGGAGGAACAGCTGAAATTGATGAAATTTTTGTGAAATTAAATGAAATCTTTTTGCATTTTTTTTACGAATTTTAGTTAAAGGTGCAGAATTTGACTAAATTTAGTTCATATTCACTTCGATTCCTTTGGATTTTCATATGATTTTTGGTAGAAGGAGTTGAAATTGAAATAATTTGGGTGAAATTGAATTAAATCTTTTTGAATTTTTTTATGATTTTTAGTTAAAGGTGCAGAATTTGAGTAAATTTAGTTGATATTCACTTCGATTACTTTGGATTTTCATAAGATTTTTAGGAGGAAATGCTGAAAGTGTTGAAATTTTTGTGAAATTAAATTAAATCTTTTTGCATTTTTTTTATGATTTTTAGTTAAAGGTGCAGAATTTGAGTAAATTTAGTTGATATTCACTTCGATTATATTGGATTTTCTTAAGATTTTTAGTAGGAGGAGCTGAAATTGAAAAAATTTGGGTGAAATGAAATTAAACCTTTTTGAATTTTTTTTATGATTTTTAGTTACAGATGCAGAATTTGAGTTAATTTTGTTTATATTCACTTCGATTACTTTGGATTTTCATAAGATTTTTAGTAGAAGGTGCTGAAATTGAAGAAATTTTGGCGAAATTAAATTAAATTTTTTTTGAATTTTTTTATGATTTTTAGTTAAAGGTGCAGAATTTGAGTAAATTTAGTTGATATTCACTTAGATTCTTTTGGATTTTCATAAGATTTTTAGGAGGAACAGCTGAAATTGATGAAATTTTTGTGAAATTAAATGAAATCTTTTTGCATTTTTTTTACGAATTTTAGTTAAAGGTGCAGAATTTGACTAAATTTAGTTCATATTCACTTCGATTCCTTTGGATTTTCATATGATTTTTGGTAGAAGGAGTTGAAATTGAAATAATTTAGGTGAAATTGAATTAAATCTTTTTGAATTTTTTTATGATTTTTAGTTAAAGGTGCAGAATTTGAGTAAATTTAGTTGATATTCACTTAGATTCTTTTGGATTTTCTTAAGATTTTTAGGAGGAAATGCTGAAATTGTTGAAATTTTTGTGAAATTAAATTAAATCTTTTTGCATTTTTTTTATGATTTTTAGTTAGAGGTGCAGAATTTGAGTAAATTTAGTTGATATTCACTTCGATTAATTTGGATTTTCTTAAGATTTTTAGTAGGAGGAGCTGAAATTGAAGAAATTTTGGCGAAATTAAATTAAATCTTTTTGAATTTTTTTCCGATTTTTAGTTACAGATGCAGAATTTGAGTAAATTTTGTTGATATTCACTTCGATTACTTTGGATTGTCATAAGATTTTTAGTAGGAGGAGCTGAAATTGAAGAAATTTTGGCGAAATTAAATTAAATCTTTTTGAAATTTTTTCCGATTTTTAGTTACAGATGCAGAATTTGAGTAAATTTTGTTGATATTCACTTCGATTACTTTGGATTTTCATAAGATTTTTAGTAGAAGGAGCTGAAATTGAAGAAATTTTGGCGAAATTAAATTAAATCTTTTTGAATTTTTTTATGATTTTTAGTTGAAGGTGCAGAATTTGAGTAAATTTAGTTGATATTCACTTAGATTCTTTTGGATTTTCTTAAGATTTTTAGGAGGAAAAGCTGAAATTGATGAAATTTTTGTGAAATTAAATTAAATCTTTTTGAATTTTTTCCGATTTTTAGTTACAGATGCAGAATTTGAGTAAATTTTGTTGATATTCACTTCGATTACTTTGGATTTTCATAAGATTTTTAGTAGGAGGAGCTGAAATTGAAGAAATTTTGGCGAAATTAAATTAAATCTTTTTGAATTTTTTTATGATTTTTAGTTACAGATGCAGAATTTGAGTAAATTTAGTTGATATTCATTTCGATTCCTTTGGATTTTCATAAGATTTTTAGTAGGGGGGAGCTGAAATTGAAAAAATTTGGGTGAAATTAAATTAAATCTTTTTGAATTTTTTTATGATTTTTAGTTACAGATGCAGAATTTTAGTAAATTTAGTTGATATTCACTTAGATTCTTTTGGATTTTCTTAAGATTTTAGGAGGAAAAGCTGAAATTGATGAAATTTTTGTGAAATTAAATTAAATCTTTTTGAATTTTTTCCGATTTTTAGTTACAGATGCAGAATTTGAGTAAATTTTGTTGATATTCACTTCGATTACTTTGGATTTTCATAAGATTTTTAGTAGGAGGAGCTGAAATTGAAGAAATTTTCGCGAAATTAAATTAAATCTTTTTGAATTTTTTTATGATTTTTAGTTACAGATGCAGAATTTGAGTAAATTTAGTTGATATTCATTTCGATTCCTTTGGATTTTCATAAGATTTTTAGTAGGGGGAGCTGAAATTGAAAAAATTTGGGTGAAATTAAATTAAATCTTTTTGAATTTTTTTATGATTTTTAGTTACAGATGCAGAATTTTAGTAAATTTAGTTGATATTCACTTAGATTCTTTTGGATTTTCTTAAGATTTTTAGGAGGAAAAGCTGAAATTGATGAAATTTTTGTGAAATTAATTTAAATCTTTTTAAATTTTTTCCGATTTTTAGTTACAGATGCAGAATTTGAGTAAATTTTGTTGATATTCACTTCGATTACTTTGGATTTTCATAAGATTTTTAGTAGAAGGAGCTGAAATTGAAGAAATTTTGGCGAAATTAAATTAAATCTTATTGAATTTTTTTATGATTTTTAGTTAAAGGTGCAGAATTTGAGTAAAATTAGTTGATATTCACTTAGATTCTTTTAGATTTTCTTAAGATTTTTAGGAGGAAAAGCTGAAATTGATGAAATTTTTGTGAAATTAAATTAAATCTTTTTGCATTTTTTTTATGATTTTTAGTTAAAGGTGCAGAATTTGATTAAATTTAGTTGATATTCACTTCGATTACTTTGGATTTTCATAAGATTTTTAGTAGGAGGAGCTGAAATTGAAGAAATTTTGGCGAAATTAAATTAAATCTTTTTTATTTTTTTTCCGATTTTTAGTTACAGATGCAGAATGTGATTAAATTTAGTTGATATTCACTTCGATTACTTTGGATTTTCATAAGATTTTTAGTAGGAGGAGCTGAAATTGAAGAAATTTTGGCGAAATTAAATTAAATCTTTTTGAATTTTTTTCCGATTTTTAGTTACAGATGCAGAATTTGAGTAAATTTTGTTGATATTCACTTCGATTACTTTGGATTTTCATAAGATTTTTAGTAGAAGGAGCTGAAATTGAAGAAATTTTGGCGAAATTAAATTAAATCTTTTTGAATTTTTTTATGATTTTTAGTTAAAGGTGCAGAATTTGAGTAAATTTAGTTGATATTCACTTAGATTCTTTTGGATTTTCTTAAGATTTTTAGGAGGAAATGCTGAAATTGTTGACATTTTTGTGAAATTAAATTAAATCTTTTTGCATTTTTTTTATGATTTTTAGTTAAAGGTGCAGAATTTGAGTAAATTTAGTTGATATTCACTTCGATTAATTTGGATTTTCTTAAGATTTTTAGTAGGAGGAGCTGAAATTGAAGAAATTTTGGCGAAATTAAATTAAATCTTTTTGAATTTTTTTCCGATTTTTAGTTACAGATGCAGAATTTGAGTAAATTTTGTTGATATTCACTTCGATTACTTTGGATTGTCATAAGATTTTTAGTAGGAGGAGCTGAAATTGAAGAAATTTTGGCGAAATTAAATTAAATCTTTTTGAATTTTTTTCCGATTTTTAGTTACAGATGCAGAATTTGAGTAAATTTTGTTGATATTCACTTCGATTACTTTGGATTTTCATAAGATTTTTAGTAGAAGGAGCTGAAATTGAAGAAATTTTGGCGAAATTAAATTAAATCTTTTTGAATTTTTTTATGATTTTTAGTTGAAGGTGCAGAATTTGAGTAAATTTAGTTGATATTCACTTCGATTACTTTGGATTTTCATAAGATTTTTAGTAGGAGGAGCTGAAATTGAAGAAATTTTGGCGAAATTAAAGTAATCTTTTTTATTTTTTTTTCCGATTTTTAGTTACAGATGCAGAATGTGATTAAATTTAGTTGATATTCACTTCGATTCCTTTGGATTTTCATAAGATTTTTAGTAGGGGGAGCTGAAATTGAAAAAATTTGGGTGAAATTAAATTAAATCTTTTTGAATTTTTTTATGATTTTTAGTTACAGATGCAGAATTTGAGTAAATTTTGTTGATATTCACTTCGATTACATTGGATTTTCATAAGATTTTTAGTAGAAGGAGCTGAAATTGAAGAAATTTTGGCGAAATTAAATTAAATCTTTTTGAATTTTTTTATGATTTTTAGTTGAAGGTGCAGAATTTGAGTAAATTTAGTTGATATTCACTTAGATTCTTTTGGATTTTCTTAAGATTTTTAGGAGGAAAAGCTGAAATTGATGAAATTTTTGTGAAATTAAATTAAATCTTTTTGAATTTTTTCCGATTTTTAGTTACAGATGCAGAATTTGAGTAAATTTTGTTGATATTCACTTCGATTACTTTGGATTTTCATAAGATTTTTAGTAGGAGGAGCTGAAATTGAAGAAATTTTCGCGAAATTAAATTAAATCTTTTTGAATTTTTTTATGATTTTTAGTTACAGATGCAGAATTTGAGTAAATTTAGTTGATATTCATTTCGATTCCTTTGGATTTTCATAAGATTTTTAGTAGGGGGAGCTGAAATTGAAAAAATTTGGGTGAAATTAAATTAAATCTTTTTGAATTTTTTTATGATTTTTAGTTACAGATGCAGAATTTTAGTAAATTTAGTTGATATTCACTTAGATTCTTTTGGATTTTCTTAAGATTTTTAGGAGGAAAAGCTGAAATTGATGAAATTTTTGTGAAATTAATTTAAATCTTTTTAAATTTTTTCCGATTTTTAGTTACAGATGCAGAATTTGAGTAAATTTTGTTGATATTCACTTCGATTACTTTGGATTTTCATAAGATTTTTAGTAGAAGGAGCTGAAATTGAAGAAATTTTGGCGAAATTAAATTAAATCTTATTGAATTTTTTTATGATTTTTAGTTAAAGGTGCAGAATTTGAGTAAAATTAGTTGATATTCACTTAGATTCTTTTAGATTTTCTTAAGATTTTTAGGAGGAAAAGCTGAAATTGATGAAATTTTTGTGAAATTAAATTAAATCTTTTTGCATTTTTTTTATGATTTTTAGTTAAAGGTGCAGAATTTGATTAAATTTAGTTGATATTCACTTCGATTACTTTGGATTTTCATAAGATTTTTAGTAGGAGGAGCTGAAATTGAAGAAATTTTGGCGAAATTAAATTAAATCTTTTTTATTTTTTTTCCGATTTTTAGTTACAGATGCAGAATGTGATTAAATTTAGTTGATATTCACTTCGATTACTTTGGATTTTCATAAGATTTTTAGTAGGAGGAGCTGAAATTGAAGAAATTTTGGCGAAATTAAATTAAATCTTTTTGAATTTTTTTCCGATTTTTAGTTACAGATGCAGAATTTGAGTAAATTTTGTTGATATTCACTTCGATTACTTTGGATTTTCATAAGATTTTTAGTAGAAGGAGCTGAAATTGAAGAAATTTTGGCGAAATTAAATTAAATCTTTTTGAATTTTTTTATGATTTTTAGTTAAAGGTGCAGAATTTGAGTAAATTTAGTTGATATTCACTTAGATTCTTTTGGATTTTCTTAAGATTTTTAGGAGGAAATGCTGAAATTGTTGACATTTTTGTGAAATTAAATTAAATCTTTTTGCATTTTTTTTATGATTTTTAGTTAAAGGTGCAGAATTTGAGTAAATTTAGTTGATATTCACTTCGATTAATTTGGATTTTCTTAAGATTTTTAGTAGGAGGAGCTGAAATTGAAGAAATTTTGGCGAAATTAAATTAAATCTTTTTGAATTTTTTTCCGATTTTTAGTTACAGATGCAGAATTTGAGTAAATTTTGTTGATATTCACTTCGATTACTTTGGATTGTCATAAGATTTTTAGTAGGAGGAGCTGAAATTGAAGAAATTTTGGCGAAATTAAATTAAATCTTTTTGAATTTTTTTCCGATTTTTAGTTACAGATGCAGAATTTGAGTAAATTTTGTTGATATTCACTTCGATTACTTTGGATTTTCATAAGATTTTTAGTAGAAGGAGCTGAAATTGAAGAAATTTTGGCGAAATTAAATTAAATCTTTTTGAATTTTTTTATGATTTTTAGTTGAAGGTGCAGAATTTGAGTAAATTTAGTTGATATTCACTTCGATTACTTTGGATTTTCATAAGATTTTTAGTAGGAGGAGCTGAAATTGAAGAAATTTTGGCGAAATTAAAGTAATCTTTTTTATTTTTTTTTCCGATTTTTAGTTACAGATGCAGAATGTGATTAAATTTAGTTGATATTCACTTCGATTCCTTTGGATTTTCATAAGATTTTTAGTAGGGGGAGCTGAAATTGAAAAAATTTGGGTGAAATTAAATGAAATCTTTTTGAATTTTTTTATGATTTTTAGTTACAGATGCAGAATTTGAGTAAATTTTGTTGATATTCACTTCGATTACATTGGATTTTCATAAGATTTTTAGTAGAAGGAGCTGAAATTGAAGAAATTTTGGCGAAATTAAATTAAATCTTTTTGAATTTTTTTATGATTTTTAGTTGAAGGTGCAGAATTTGAGTAAATTTAGTTGATATTCACTTAGATTCTTTTGGATTTTCTTAAGATTTTTAGGAGGAAAAGCTGAAATTGATGAAATTTTTGTGAAATTAAATTAAATCTTTTTGAATTTTTTCCGATTTTTAGTTACAGATGCAGAATTTGAGTAAATTTTGTTGATATTCACTTCGATTACTTTGGATTTTCATAAGATTTTTAGTAGGAGGAGCTGAAATTGAAGAAATTTTCGCGAAATTAAATTAAATCTTTTTGAATTTTTTTATGATTTTTAGTTACAGATGCAGAATTTGAGTAAATTTAGTTGATATTCATTTCGATTCCTTTGGATTTTCATAAGATTTTTAGTAGGGGGAGCTGAAATTGAAAAAATTTGGGTGAAATTAAATTAAATCTTTTTGAATTTTTTTATGATTTTTAGTTACAGATGCAGAATTTTAGTAAATTTAGTTGATATTCACTTAGATTCTTTTGGATTTTCTTAAGATTTTTAGGAGGAAAAGCTGAAATTGATGAAATTTTTGTGAAATTAATTTAAATCTTTTTAAATTTTTTCCGATTTTTAGTTACAGATGCAGAATTTGAGTAAATTTTGTTGATATTCACTTCGATTACTTTGGATTTTCATAAGATTTTTAGTAGAAGGAGCTGAAATTGAAGAAATTTTGGCGAAATTAAATTAAATCTTATTGAATTTTTTTATGATTTTTAGTTAAAGGTGCAGAATTTGAGTAAAATTAGTTGATATTCACTTAGATTCTTTTAGATTTTCTTAAGATTTTTAGGAGGAAAAGCTGAAATTGATGAAATTTTTGTGAAATTAAATTAAATCTTTTTGCATTTTTTTTATGATTTTTAGTTAAAGGTGCAGAATTTGATTAAATTTAGTTGATATTCACTTCGATTACTTTGGATTTTCATAAGATTTTTAGTAGGAGGAGCTGAAATTGAAGAAATTTTGGCGAAATTAAATTAAATCTTTTTTATTTTTTTTCCGATTTTTAGTTACAGATGCAGAATGTGATTAAATTTAGTTGATATTCACTTCGATTACTTTGGATTTTCATAAGATTTTTAGTAGGAGGAGCTGAAATTGAAGAAATTTTGGCGAAATTAAAGTAATCTTTTTTATTTTTTTTTCCGATTTTTAGTTACAGATGCAGAATGTGATTAAATTTAGTTGATATTCACTTCGATTCCTTTGGATTTTCATAAGATTTTTAGTAGGGGGAGCTGAAATTGAAAAAATTTGGGTGAAATTAAATTAAATCTTTTTGAATTTTTTTATGATTTTTAGTTACAGATGCAGAATTTGAGTAAATTTTGTTGATATTCACTTCGATTACATTGGATTTTCATAAGATTTTTAGTAGAAGGAGCTGAAATTGAAGAAATTTTGGCGAAATTAAATTAAATCTTTTTGAATTTTTTTATGATTTTTAGTTGAAGGTGCAGAATTTGAGTAAATTTAGTTGATATTCACTTAGATTCTTTTGGATTTTCTTAAGATTTTTAGGAGGAAAAGCTGAAATTGATGAAATTTTTGTGAAATTAAATTAAATCTTTTTGAATTTTTTCCGATTTTTAGTTACAGATGCAGAATTTGAGTAAATTTTGTTGATATTCACTTCGATTACTTTGGATTTTCATAAGATTTTTAGTAGGAGGAGCTGAAATTGAAGAAATTTTCGCGAAATTAAATTAAATCTTTTTGAATTTTTTTATGATTTTTAGTTACAGATGCAGAATTTGAGTAAATTTAGTTGATATTCATTTCGATTCCTTTGGATTTTCATAAGATTTTTAGTAGGGGGAGCTGAAATTGAAAAAATTTGGGTGAAATTAAATTAAATCTTTTTGAATTTTTTTATGATTTTTAGTTACAGATGCAGAATTTTAGTAAATTTAGTTGATATTCACTTAGATTCTTTTGGATTTTCTTAAGATTTTTAGGAGGAAAAGCTGAAATTGATGAAATTTTTGTGAAATTAATTTAAATCTTTTTAAATTTTTTCCGATTTTTAGTTACAGATGCAGAATTTGAGTAAATTTTGTTGATATTCACTTCGATTACTTTGGATTTTCATAAGATTTTTAGTAGAAGGAGCTGAAATTGAAGAAATTTTGGCGAAATTAAATTAAATCTTATTGAATTTTTTTATGATTTTTAGTTAAAGGTGCAGAATTTGAGTAAAATTAGTTGATATTCACTTAGATTCTTTTAGATTTTCTTAAGATTTTTAGGAGGAAAAGCTGAAATTGATGAAATTTTTGTGAAATTAAATTAAATCTTTTTGCATTTTTTTTATGATTTTTAGTTAAAGGTGCAGAATTTGATTAAATTTAGTTGATATTCACTTCGATTACTTTGGATTTTCATAAGATTTTTAGTAGGAGGAGCTGAAATTGAAGAAATTTTGGCGAAATTAAATTAAATCTTTTTTATTTTTTTTCCGATTTTTAGTTACAGATGCAGAATGTGATTAAATTTAGTTGATATTCACTTCGATTACTTTGGATTTTCATAAGATTTTTAGTAGGAGGAGCTGAAATTGAAGAAATTTTGGCGAAATTAAATTAAATCTTTTTGAATTTTTTTCCGATTTTTAGTTACAGATGCAGAATTTGAGTAAATTTTGTTGATATTCACTTCGATTACTTTGGATTTTCATAAGATTTTTAGTAGAAGGAGCTGAAATTGAAGAAATTTTGGCGAAATTAAATTAAATCTTTTTGAATTTTTTTATGATTTTTAGTTAAAGGTGCAGAATTTGAGTAAATTTAGTTGATATTCACTTAGATTCTTTTGGATTTTCTTAAGATTTTTAGGAGGAAATGCTGAAATTGTTGAAATTTTTGTGAAATTAAATTAAATCTTTTTGCATTTTTTTTATGATTTTTAGTTAAAGGTGCAGAATTTGAGTAAATTTAGTTGATATTCACTTCGATTAATTTGGATTTTCTTAAGATTTTTAGTAGGAGGAGCTGAAATTGAAGAAATTTTGGCGAAATTAAATTAAATCTTTTTGAATTTTTTTCCGATTTTTAGTTACAGATGCAGAATTTGAGTAAATTTTGTTGATATTCACTTCGATTACTTTGGATTGTCATAAGATTTTTAGTAGGAGGAGCTGAAATTGAAGAAATTTTGGCGAAATTAAATTAAATCTTTTTGAATTTTTTTCCGATTTTTAGTTACAGATGCAGAATTTGAGTAAATTTTGTTGATATTCACTTCGATTACTTTGGATTTTCATAAGATTTTTAGTAGAAGGAGCTGAAATTGAAGAAATTTTGGCGAAATTAAATTAAATCTTTTTGAATTTTTTTATGATTTTTAGTTGAAGGTGCAGAATTTGAGTAAATTTAGTTGATATTCACTTCGATTACTTTGGATTTTCATAAGATTTTTAGTAGGAGGAGCTGAAATTGAAGAAATTTTGGCGAAATTAAAGTAATCTTTTTTATTTTTTTTTCCGATTTTTAGTTACAGATGCAGAATGTGATTAAATTTAGTTGATATTCACTTCGATTCCTTTGGATTTTCATAAGATTTTTAGTAGGGGGAGCTGAAATTGAAAAAATTTGGGTGAAATTAAATTAAATCTTTTTGAATTTTTTCCGATTTTTAGTTACAGATGCAGAATTTGAGTAAATTTTGTTGATATTCACTTCGATTACATTGGATTTTCATAAGATTTTTAGTAGAAGGAGCTGAAATTGAAGAAATTTTGGCGAAATTAAATTAAATCTTATTGAATTTTTTTATGATTTTTAGTTAAAGGTGCAGAATTTGAGTAAAATTAGTTGATATTCACTTAGATTCTTTTAGATTTTCTTAAGATTTTTAGGAGGAAAAGCTGAAATTGATGAAATTTTTGTGAAATTAAATTAAATCTTTTTGCATTTTTTTTATGATTTTTAGTTAAAGGTGCAGAATTTGATTAAATTTAGTTGATATTCACTTCGATTACTTTGGATTTTCATAAGATTTTTAGTAGGAGGAGCTGAAATTGAAGAAATTTTGGCGAAATTAAATTAAATCTTTTTTATTTTTTTTCCGATTTATAGTTACAGATGCAGAATGTGATTAAATTTAGTTGATATTCACTTCGATTACTTTGGATTTTCATAAGATTTTTAGTAGGAGGAGCTGAAATTGAAGAAATTTTGGCGAAATTAAATTAAATCTTTTTGAATTTTTTTCCGATTTTTAGTTACAGATGCAGAATTTGAGTAAATTTTGTTGATATTCACTTCGATTACTTTGGATTTTCATAAGATTTTTAGTAGAAGGAGCTGAAATTGAAGAAATTTTGGCGAAATTAAATTAAATCTTTTTGAATTTTTTTATGATTTTTAGTTAAAGGTGCAGAATTTGAGTAAATTTAGTTGATATTCACTTAGATTCTTTTGGATTTTCTTAAGATTTTTAGGAGGAAATGCTGAAATTGTTGAAATTTTTGTGAAATTAAATTAAATCTTTTTGCATTTTTTTTATGATTTTTAGTTAAAGGTGCAGAATTTGAGTAAATTTAGTTGATATTCACTTCGATTAATTTGGATTTTCTTAAGATTTTTAGTAGGAGGAGCTGAAATTGAAGAAATTTTGGCGAAATTAAATTAAATCTTTTTGAATTTTTTTCCGATTTTTAGTTACAGATGCAGAATTTGAGTAAATTTTGTTGATATTCACTTCGATTACTTTGGATTGTCATAAGATTTTTAGTAGGAGGAGCTGAAATTGAAGAAATTTTGGCGAAATTAAATTAAATCTTTTTGAATTTTTTTCCGATTTTTAGTTACAGATGCAGAATTTGAGTAAATTTTGTTGATATTCACTTCGATTACTTTGGATTTTCATAAGATTTTTAGTAGAAGGAGCTGAAATTGAAGAAATTTTGGCGAAATTAAATTAAATCTTTTTGAATTTTTTTATGATTTTTAGTTGAAGGTGCAGAATTTGAGTAAATTTAGTTGATATTCACTTCGATTACTTTGGATTTTCATAAGATTTTTAGTAGGAGGAGCTGAAATTGAAGAAATTTTGGCGAAATTAAAGTAATCTTTTTTATTTTTTTTTCCGATTTTTAGTTACAGATGCAGAATGTGATTAAATTTAGTTGATATTCACTTCGATTACTTTGGATTTTCATAAGATTTTTAGTAGGGGGAGCTGAAATTGAAAAAATTTGGGTGAAATTAAATTAAATCTTTTTGAATTTTTTTATGATTTTTAGTTACAGATGCAGAATTTGAGTAAATTTTGTTGATATTCACTTCGATTACATTGGATTTTCATAAGATTTTTAGTAGAAGGAGCTGAAATTGAAGAAATTTTGGCGAAATTAAATTAAATCTTTTTGAATTTTTTTATGATTTTTAGTTGAAGGTGCAGAATTTGAGTAAATTTAGTTGATATTCACTTAGATTCTTTTGGATTTTCTTAAGATTTTTA
>CAKMYJ010000049.1:0-43538 GCA_929113495.1 Andrena minutula
GTAGAAGGAGCTGAAATTGATGATATTTTGGAGAAATTAAATTAAATTTCTTTGCATTTTTTAATGATTTTTAGTTACAGATGCAGAATTTGAGTAAATTTAGTTGATATTCACTTCGATTCCTTTGAATTTTCTTAAGATTTTTTGTAGGAGGAGCTGAAATTGGAGAAATTGTGGTGATATTAAATTAAATCTTTTTGAATTTTTTTATGATTTTTAGTTACAGATGCAGAATTTGAGTAAATTTAGTTGATATTCACTTCGATTCCATTGGATTTTCATAAGAATTTTAGTAAAAGGAGCTGAAATTGATGATATTTTGGAGAAATTAAATTAAATTTCTTTGCATTTTTTAATGATTTTTAGTTAAAGGTGCAGAATTTGAGTAAATTTAGTTGATATTCACTTCGATTCCTTTGAATTTTCTTAAGATTTTTTGTAGAAGGAGCTGAAATTGATGATATTTTGGAGAAATTAAATTAAATTTCTTTGCATTTTTTAATGATTTTTAGTTAAAGGTGCAGAATTTGAGATAATATAGTTGAAATTCACATCGATTCTTTTGAATTTTCTTTAGATTTTTTGTAGGAGGTGCTGAAATTGAAAAAATTTTGGTGATATAAATTAAATCTTTTTGAATTTTTTTATGATTTTTAGTTACAGATGCAGAATTTGAGTAAATTTAGTTGATATTCACTTCGATTGCTTTGGATTTTCATAAGAATTTTAGTAAAAGGAGCTGAAATTGATGATATTTTGGAGAAATTAAATTAAATTTCTTTGCATTTTTTAATGATTTTTAGTTAAAGGTGCAGAATTTGAGTAAATTTAGTTGATATTCACTTCGATTCCTTTGAATTTTCTTAAGATTTTTTGTAGAAGGAGCTGAAATTGATGATATTTTGGAGAAATTAAATTAAATTTCTTTGCATTTTTTAATGATTTTTAGTTAAAGGTGCAGAATTTGAGATAATATAGTTGAAATTCACATCGATTCTTTTGAATTTTCTTTAGATTTTTTGTAGGAGGTGCTGAAATTGAAAAAATTTTGGTGATATAAATTAAATCTTTTTGAATTTTTTTATGATTTTTAGTTACAGATGCAGAATTTGAGTAAATTTAGTTGATATTCACTTCGATTGCTTTGGATTTTCTTAAGATTTTTTGTAGGAGGAGCTGAAATTGAAGAAATTGTGGTAAAATTAAATTAAATTTCTTTGCATTTTTTAATGATTTTTAGTTACAGATGCAGAATTTGAGTAAATTTAGTTGATATTCACTTCGATTCCTTTGAATTTTCTTAAGATTTTTTGTAGGAGGAGCTGAAATTGAAGAAATTGTGGTAAAATTAAATTAAATCTTTTTTAATTTTTTTATGATTTTTAGTTACAGATGCAGAATTTGAGTAAATTTAGTTGATATTCACTTCGATTCCTTTGAATTTTCTTAAGATTTTCTGTAGAAGGAGCTGAAATTGATGATATTTTGGAGAAATTAAATTAAATTTCTTTGCATTTTTTAATGATTTTTAGTTACAGATGCAGAATTTGAGTAAATTTAGTTGATATTCACTTCGATTCCTTTGAATTTTCTTAAGATTTTTTGTAGGAGGAGCTGAAATTGAAGAAATTGTGGTAAAATTATATTAAATCTTTTTGAATTTTTTTATGATTTTTAGTTACAGATGCAGAATTTGAGTAAATTTAGTTGATATTCACTTCGATTCCTTTGGATTTTCATAAGAATTTTAGTAAAAGGAGCTGAAATTGATGATATTTTGGAGAAATTAAATTAAATTTCTTTGCATTTTTTAATGATTTTTAGTTAAAGGTGCAGAATTTGAGTAAATTTAGTTGATATTCACTTCGATTCCTTTGAATTTTCTTAAGATTTTTCGTAGGAGGAGCTGAAATTGGAGAAATTGTGGTGATATTAAATTAAATCTTTTTGAATTTTTTTATGATTTTTAGTTACAGATGCAGAATTTGAGTAAATTTAGTTGATATTCACTTCGATTCCTTTGAATTTTCTTAAGATTTTCTGTAGAAGGAGCTGAAATTGATGATATTTTGGAGAAATTAAATTAAATTTCTTTGCATTTTTTAATGATTTTTAGTTAAAGGTGCAGAATTTGAGTAAATTTTGTTGATATTCACTTCGATTCCTTTGGATTTTCATAAGAATTTTAGTAAAAGGAGCTGAAATTGATGATATTTTGGAGAAATTAAATTAAATTTCTTTGCATTTTTTAATGATTTTTAGTTAAAGGTGCAGAATTTGAGTAAATTTAGTTGATATTCACTTCGATTCCTTTGAATTTTCTTAAGATTTTTCGTAGGAGGAGCTGAAATTGGAGAAATTGTGGTGATATTAAATTAAATTTCTTTGCATTTTTTAATGATTTTTAGTTACAGATGCAGAATTTGAGTAAATTTAGTTGATATTCACTTCGATTCCTTTGAATTTTCTTAAGATTTTTTGTAGGAGGAGCTGAAATTGAAGAAATTGTGGTAAAATTATATTAAATCTTTTTGAATTTTTTTATGATTTTTAGTTACAGATGCAGAATTTGAGTAAATTTAGTTGATATTCACTTCGATTCCTTTGGATTTTCATAAGAATTTTAGTAAAAGGAGCTGAAATTGATGATATTTTGGAGAAATTAAATTAAATTTCTTTGCATTTTTTAATGATTTTTAGTTAAAGGTGCAGAATTTGAGTAAATTTAGTTGATATTCACTTCGATTCCTTTGAATTTTCTTAAGATTTTTCGTAGGAGGAGCTGAAATTGGAGAAATTGTGGTGATATTAAATTAAAACTTTTTGAATTTTTTTATGATTTTTAGTTACAGATGCAGAATTTGAGTAAATTTAGTTGATATTCACTTCGATTCCTTTGAATTTTCTTAAGATTTTCTGTAGAAGGAGCTGAAATTGATGATATTTTGGAGAAATTAAATTAAATTTCTTTGCATTTTTTAATGATTTTTAGTTAAAGGTGCAGAATTTGAGTAAATTTTGTTGATATTCACTTCGATTCCTTTGGATTTTCATAAGAATTTTAGTAAAAGGAGCTGAAATTGATGATATTTTGGAGAAATTAAATTAAATTTCTTTGCATTTTTTAATGATTTTTAGTTAAAGGTGCAGAATTTGAGATAATATAGTTGAAATTCACATCGATTCTTTTGAATTTTCTTTAGATTTTTTGTAGGAGGTGCTGAAATTGAAAAAATGTTGGTGATATAAATTAAATCTTTTTGAATTTTTTTATGATTTTTAGTTACAGATGCAAAATTTGAGTAAATTTAGTTGATATTCACTTCGATTCCTTTGGATTTTCATATGATTTTTAGTAGAAGCAGCTGAAATTTATGATATTTTGGAGAAATTAAATTAAATTTCTTTGCATTTTTTAATGATTTTTAGTTAAAGGTGCAGAATTTGAGTAAATTTAGATGATATTCACTTCGATTCCTTTGAATTTTCTTAAGATTTTCTGAAGAAGGAGCTGAAATTGATGATATTTTGGAGAATTAAATTAAATTTCTTTGCATTTTTTAATGATTTTTAGTTACAGATGCAGAATTTGAGTAAATTTAGTTGATATTCACTTCGATTCCTTTGAATTTTCTTAAGATTTTTTGTAGGAGGAGCTGAAATTGAAGAAATTGTGGTAAAATTAAATTAAATCTTATTGAATTTTTTTATGATTTTTAGTTACAGATGCAGAATTTGAATAAATTTAGTTGATATTCACTTCGATTCCTTTGGATTTTCATAAGAATTTTAGTAAAAGGAGCTGAAATTGATGATATTTTGGAGAAATTAAATTAAATTTCTTTGCATTTTTTAATGATTTTTAGTTAAAGGTGCAGAATTTGAGTAAATTTAGTTTATATTCACTTCGATTCCTTTGAATTTTCTTAAGATTTTTCGTAGGAGGAGTTGAAATTGGAGAAATTGTGGTGATATTAAATTAAATCTTTTTGAATTTTTTTATGATTTTTAGTTACAGATGCAGAATTTGAGTAAATTTAGTTGATATTCACTTCGATTCCTTTGAATTTTCTTAAGATTTTCTGTAGAAGGAGCTGAAATTGATGATATTTTGGAGAAATTAAATTAAATTTCTTTGCATTTTTTAATGATTTTTAGTTAAAGGTGCAGAATTTGAGTAAATTTAGTTGATATTCACTTCGATTCCTTTGAATTTTCTTAAGATTTTTCGTAGGAGGAGCTGAAATTGGAGAAATTTTGGTGATATAAATTAAATCTTTTTGAATTTTTTTATGATTTTTAGTTACAGATGCAGAATTTGAGTAAATTTAGTTGATATTCACTTCGATTGCTTTGGATTTTCTTAAGATTTTTTGTAGGAGGAGCTGAAATTGAAGAAATTGTGGTAAAATTAAATTAAATTTCTTTGCATTTTTTAATGATTTTTAGTTACAGATGCAGAATTTGAGTAAATTTAGTTGATATTCACTTCGATTCCTTTGAATTTTCTTAAGAATTTTTGTAGGAGGAGCTGAAATTGAAGAAATTGTGGTAAAATTAAATTAAATCTTTTTTAATTTTTTTATGATTTTTAGTTACAGATGCAGAATTTGAGTAAATTTAGTTGATATTCACTTCGATTCCTTTGAATTTTCTTAAGATTTTCTGTAGGAGGAGCTGAAATTGGAGAAATTGTGGTGATATTAAATTAAATCTTTTTGAATTTTTTTATGATTTTTAGTTACGGATGCAGAATTTGAGTAAATTTAGTTGATATTCACTTCGATTCCTTTGGATTTTCATAAGAATTTTAGTAAAAGGAGCTGAAATTGATGATATTTTGGAGAAATTAAATTAAATTTCTTTGCATTTTTTTAATGATTTTTAGTTAAAGGTGCAGAATTTGAGTAAATTTTGTTGATATTCACTTCGATTCCTTTGAATTTTCTTAAGATTTTCTGTAGAAGGAGCTGAAATTGATGATATTTTGGAGAAATTAAATTAAATTTCTTTGCATTTTTTAATGATTTTTAGTTAAAGGTGCAGAATTTGAGTAAATTTAGTTGATATTCACTTCGATTCCATTGAATTTTCTTAAGATTTTTCGTAGGAGGACCTGAAATTGGAGAAATTGTGGTGATATTAAATTAAATCTTTTTGAATTTTTTTATGATTTTTAGTTACAGATGCAGAATTTGAGTAAATTTAGTTGATATTCACTTCGATTCCTTTGGATTTTCATAAGAATTTTAGTAAAAGGAGCTGAAATTAATGATATTTTGGAGAAATTAAATTAAATTTCTTTGCATTTTTTAATGATTTTTAGTTAAAGGTGCAGAATTTGAGTAAATTTAGTTGATATTCACTTCGATTCCTTTGAATTTTATTAAGATTTTTTTGTAGAAGGAGCTGAAATTGATGATATTTTGGAGAAATTAAATTAAATTTCTTTGCATTTTTTAATGATTTTTAGTTAAAGGTGCAGAATTTGAGATAATATAGTTGAAATTCACATCGATTCTTTTGAATTTTCTTTAGATTTTTTGTAGGAGGTGCTGAAATTGAAAAAATTTTGGTGATATAAATTAAATCTTTTTGAATTTTTTTATGATTTTTAGTTACAGATGCAGAATTTGAGTAAATTTAGTTGATATTCACTTCGATTGCTTTGGATTTTCTTAAGATTTTTTGTAGGAGGAGCTGAAATTGAAGAAATTGTGGTAAAATTAAATTAAATTTCTTTGCATTTTTTAATGATTTTTAGTTACAGATGCAGAATTTGAGTAAATTTAGTTGATATTCACTTCGATTCTTTGAATTTTCATAAGATTTTTTGTAGGAGGAGCTGAAATTGAAGAAATTGTGGTAAAATTAAATTAAATCTTTTTTAATTTTTTTATGATTTTTAGTTACAGATGCAGAATTTGAGTAAATTTAGTTGATATTCACTTCGATTCCTTTGAATTTTCTTAAGATTTTCTGTAGAAGGAGCTGAAATTGATGATATTTTGGAGAAATTAAATTAAATTTCTTTGCATTTTTTAATGATTTTTAGTTACAGATGCAGAATTTGAGTAAATTTAGTTGATATTCACTTCGATTCCTTTGAATTTTCTTAAGATTTTTTGTAGGAGGAGCTGAAATTGGAGAAATTGTGTTGATATTAAATTAAATATTTTTGAATTTTTTTTATGATTTTTAGTTACAGATGCAGAATTTGAGTAAATTTAGTTGATATTCACTTCGATTCCTTTGGATTTTCATAAGAATTTTAGTAAAAGGAGCTGAAATTGATGATATTTTTGGAGAAATTAAATTAAATTTCTTTGCATTTTTTAATGATTTTTAGTTAAAGGTGCAGAATTTGAGTAAATTTAGTTGATATTCACTTCGATTCCTTTGAATTTTCTTAAGATTTTTTTGTAGAAGGAGCTGAAATTGATGATATTTTGGAGAAATTAAATTAAATTTCTTTGCATTTTTTAATGATTTTTAGTTAAAGGTGCAGAATTTGAGATAATATAGTTGAAATTCACATCGATTCTTTTGAATTTTCTTTAGATTTTTTGTAGGAGGTGCTGAAATTGAAAAAATTTTGGTGATATAAATTAAATCTTTTTGAATTTTTTTATGATTTTTAGTTACAGATGCAGAATTTGAGTAAATTTAGTTGATATTCACTTCGATTGCTTTGGATTTTCATAAGAATTTTAGTAAAAGGAGCTGAAATTGATGATATTTTGGAGAAATTAAATTAAATTTCTTTGCATTTTTTAATGATTTTTAGTTAAAGGTGCAGAATTTGAGTAAATTTAGTTGATATTCACTTCGATTCCTTTGAATTTTCTTAAGATTTTCTGTAGAAGGAGCTGAAATTGATGATATTTTGGAGAAATTAAATTAAATTTCTTTGCATTTTTTAATGATTTTTAGTTAAAGGTGCAGAATTTGAGTAAATTTAGTTGATATTCACTTCGATTCCTTTGAATTTTCTTAAGATTTTTTGTAGAAGGAGCTGAAATTGATGATATTTTGGAGAAATTAAATTAAATTTCTTTGCATTTTTTAATGATTTTTAGTTAAAGGTGCAGAATTTGAGATAATATAGTTGAAATTCACATCGATTCTTTTGAATTTTCTTTAGATTTTTTGTAGGAGGTGCTGAAATTGAAAAAATTGTGGTGATATAAATTAAATCTTTTTGAATTTTTTTATGATTTTTAGTTACAAATGCAGAATTTGAGTAAATTTAGTTGATATTCACTTCGATTGCTTTGGATTTTCTTAAGATTTTTTGTAGGAGGAGCTGAAATTGAAGAAATTGTGGTAAAATTAAATTAAATTTCTTTGCATTTTTTAATGATTTTTAGTTACAGATGCAGAATTTGAGTAAATTTAGTTGATATTCACTTCGATTCCTTTGAATTTTCTTAAGATTTTCTGTAGAAGGAGCTGAAATTGATGATATTTTGGAGAAATTAAATTAAATTTCTTTGCATTTTTTAAAGATTTTTAGTTACAGATGCAGAATTTGAGTAAATTTAGTTGATATTCACTTCGATTCCTTTGAATTTTCTTAAGATTTTTTGTAGGAGGAGCTGAAATTGAAGAAATTGTGGTAAAATTATATTAAATCTTTTTGAATTTTTTTATGATTTTTAGTTACAGATGCAGAATTTGAGTAAATTTAGTTGATATTCACTTCGATTCCTTTGGATTTTCATAAGAATTTTAGTAAAAGGAGCTGAAATTGATGATATTTTGGAGAAATTAAATTAAATTTCTTTGCATTTTTTAATGATTTTTAGTTAAAGGTGCAGAATTTGAGATAATATAGTTGAAATTCACATCGATTCTTTTGAATTTTCTTTAGATTTTTTGTAGGAGGTGCTGAAATTGAAAAAATGTTGGTGATATAAATTAAATCTTTTTGAATTTTTTTATGATTTTTAGTTACAGATGCAAAATTTGAGTAAATTTAGTTGATATTCACTTCGATTCCTTTGGATTTTCATATGATTTTTAGTAGAAGCAGCTGAAATTTATGATATTTTGGAGAAATTAAATTAAATTTCTTTGCATTTTTTAATGATTTTTAGTTAAAGGTGCAGAATTTGAGTAAATTTAGATGATATTCACTTCGATTCCTTTGAATTTTCTTAAGATTTTCTGAAGAAGGAGCTGAAATTGATGATATTTTGGAGAAAATTAAATTAAATTTCTTTGCATTTTTTAATGATTTTTAGTTACAGATGCAGAATTTGAGTAAATTTAGTTGATATTCACTTCGATTCCTTTGAATTTTCTTAAGATTTTTTGTAGGAGGAGCTGAAATTGAAGAAATTGTGGTAAAATTAAATTAAATCTTATTGAATTTTTTTATGATTTTTAGTTACAGATGCAGAATTTGAATAAATTTAGTTGATATTCACTTCGATTCCTTTGGATTTTCATAAGAATTTTAGTAAAAGGAGCTGAAATTGATGATATTTTGGAGAAATTAAATTAAATTTCTTTGCATTTTTTAATGATTTTTAGTTAAAGGTGCAGAATTTGAGTAAATTTAGTTGATATTCACTTCGATTCCTTTGAATTTTCTTAAGATTTTTCGTAGGAGGAGTTGAAATTGGAGAAATTGTGGTGATATTAAATTAAATCTTTTTGAATTTTTTTTATGATTTTTAGTTACAGATGCAGAATTTGAGTAAATTTAGTTGATATTCACTTCGATTCCTTTGAATTTTCTTAAGATTTTCTGTAGAAGGAGCTGAAATTGATGATATTTTGGAGAAATTAAATTAAATTTCTTTGCATTTTTTAATGATTTTTAGTTAAAGGTGCAGAATTTGAGTAAATTTAGTTGATATTCACTTCGATTCCTTTGAATTTTCTTAAGATTTTTCGTAGGAGGAGCTGAAATTGGAGAAATTTTGGTGATATAAATTAAATCTTTTTGAATTTTTTTATGATTTTTAGTTACAGATGCAGAATTTGAGTAAATTTAGTTGATATTCACTTCGATTGCTTTGGATTTTCTTAAGATTTTTTGTAGGAGGAGCTGAAATTGAAGAAATTGTGGTAAAATTAAATTAAATTTCTTTGCATTTTTTAATGATTTTTAGTTACAGATGCAGAATTTGAGTAAATTTAGTTGATATTCACTTCGAATCCTTTGAATTTTCTTAAGATTTTTTGTAGGAGGAGCTGAAATTGAAGAAATTGTGGTAAAATTAAATTAAATCTTTTTTAATTTTTTTATGATTTTTAGTTACAGATGCAGAATTTGAGTAAATTTAGTTGATATTCACTTCGATTCCTTTGAATTTTCTTAAGATTTTCTGTAGGAGGAGCTGAAATTGGAGAAATTGTGGTGATATTAAATTAAATCTTTTTGAATTTTTTTATGATTTTTAGTTACAGATGCAGAATTTGAGTAAATTTAGTTGATATTCACTTCGATTCCTTTGGATTTTCATAAGAATTTTAGTAAAAGGAGCTGAAATTGATGATATTTTGGAGAAATTAAATTAAATTTCTTTGCATTTTTTAATGATTTTTAGTTAAAGGTGCAGAATTTGAGTAAATTTTGTTGATATTCACTTCGATTCCTTTGAATTTTCTTAAGATTTTCTGTAGAAGGAGCTGAAATTGATGATATTTTGGAGAAATTAAATTAAATTTCTTTGCATTTTTTAATGATTTTTAGTTAAAGGTGCAGAATTTGAGTAAATTTAGTTGATATTCACTTCGATTCCATTGAATTTTCTTAAGATTTTTCGTAGGAGGAGCTGAAATTGGAGAAATTGTGGTGATATTAAATTAAATCTTTTTGAATTTTTTTATGATTTTTAGTTACAGATGCAGAATTTGAGTAAATTTAGTTGATATTCACTTCGATTCCTTTGGATTTTCATAAGAATTTTAGTAAAAGGAGCTGAAATTGATGATATTTTGGAGAAATTAAATTTCTTTGCATTTTTTAATGATTTTTAGTTAAAGGTGCAGAATTTGAGTAAATTTAGTTGATATTCACTTCGATTCCTTTGAATTTTCTTAAGATTTTTTGTAGAAGGAGCTGAAATTGATGATATTTTGGAGAAATTAAATTAAATTTCTTTGCATTTTTTAATGATTTTTAGTTAAAGGTGCAGAATTTGAGATAATATAGTTGAAATTCACATCGATTCTTTTGAATTTTCTTTAGATTTTTTGTAGGAGGTGCTGAAATTGAAAAAATTTTGGTGATATAAATTAAATCTTTTTGAATTTTTTTATGATTTTTAGTTACAGATGCAGAATTTGAGTAAATTTAGTTGATATTCACTTCGATTGCTTTGGATTTTCTTAAGATTTTTTGTAGGAGGAGCTGAAATTGAAGAAATTGTGGTAAAATTAAATTAAATTTCTTTGCATTTTTTAATGATTTTTAGTTACAGATGCAGAATTTGAGTAAATTTAGTTGATATTCACTTCGATTCCTTTGAATTTTCTTAAGATTTTTTGTAGGAGGAGCTGAAATTGAAGAAATTGTGGTAAAATTAAATTAAATCTTTTTTAATTTTTTTATGATTTTTAGTTACAGATGCAGAATTTGAGTAAATTTAGTTGATATTCACTTCGATTCCTTTGAATTTTCTTAAGATTTTATGTAGAAGGAGCTGAAATTGATGATATTTTGGAGAAATTAAATTAAATTTCTTTGCATTTTTTAATGATTTTTAGTTACAGATGCAGAATTTGAGTAAATTTAGTTGATATTCACTTCGATTCCTTTGAATTTTCTTAAGATTTTTTGTAGGAGGAGCTGAAATTGGAGAAATTGTGGTGATATTAAATTAAATCTTTTTGAATTTTTTTATGATTTTTAGTTACAGATGCAGAATTTGAGTAAATTTAGTTGATATTCACTTCGATTCCTTTGGATTTTCATAAGAATTTTAGTAAAAGGAGCTGAAATTGATGATATTTTGGAGAAATTAAATTAAATTTCTTTGCATTTTTTAATGATTTTTAGTTAAAGGTGCAGAATTTGAGTAAATTTAGTTGATATTCACTTCGATTCCTTTGAATTTTCTTAAGATTTTTTTGTAGAAGGAGCTGAAATTGATGATATTTTGGAGAAATTAAATTAAATTTCTTTGCATTTTTTAATGATTTTTAGTTAAAGGTGCAGAATTTGAGATAATATAGTTGAAATTCACATCGATTCTTTTGAATTTTCTTTAGATTTTTTGTAGGAGGTGCTGAAATTGAAAAAATTTTGGTGATATAAATTAAATCTTTTTGAATTTTTTTATGATTTTTAGTTACAGATGCAGAATTTGAGTAAATTTAGTTGATATTCACTTCGATTGCTTTGGATTTTCATAAGAATTTTAGTAAAAGGAGCTGAAATTGATGATATTTTGGAGAAATTAAATTAAATTTCTTTGCATTTTTTAATGATTTTTAGTTAAAGGTGCAGAATTTGAGTAAATTTAGTTGATATTCACTTCGATTCCTTTGAATTTTCTTAAGATTTTCTGTAGAAGGAGCTGAAATTGATGATATTTTGGAGAAATTAAATTAAATTTCTTTGCATTTTTTAATGATTTTTAGTTAATGGTGCAGAATTTGAGATAATATAGTTGAAATTCACATCGATTCTTTTGAATTTTCTTTAGATTTTTTGTAGGAGGTGCTGAAATTGAAAAAATTGTGGTGATATAAATTAAATCTTTTTGAATTTTTTTATGATTTTTAGTTACAGATGCAGAATTTGAGTAAATTTAGTTGATATTCACTTCGATTGCTTTGGATTTTCTTAAGATTTTTTGTAGGAGGAGCTGAAATTGAAGAAATTGTGGTAAAATTAAATTAAATTTCTTTGCATTTTTTAATGATTTTTAGTTACAGATGCAGAATTTGAGTAAATTTAGTTGATATTCACTTCGATTCCTTTGAATTTTCTTAAGATTTTTTGTAGGAGGAGCTGAAATTGAAGAAATTGTGGTAAAATTATATTAAATCTTTTTGAATTTTTTTATGATTTTTAGTTACAGATGCAGAATTTGAGTAAATTTAGTTGATATTCACTTCGATTGCTTTGGATTTTCATAAGAATTTTAGTAAAAGGAGCTGAAATTGATGATATTTTGGAGAAATTAAATTAAATTTCTTTGCATTTTTTAATGATTTTTAGTTAAAGGTGCAGAATTTGAGTAAATTTAGTTGATATTCACTTCGATTCCTTTGAATTTTCTTAAGATTTTTTGTAGGAGGAGCTGAAATTGAAGAAATTGTGGTAAAATTAAATTAAATCTTTTTTAATTTTTTTATGATTTTTAGTTACAGATGCAGAATTTGAGTAAATTTAGTTGATATTCACTTCGATTCCTTTGAATTTTCTTAAGATTTTCTGTAGAAGGAGCTGAAATTGATGATATTTTGGAGAAATTAAATTAAATTTCTTTGCATTTTTTAATGATTTTTAGTTAAAGGTGCAGAATTTGAGTAAATTTAGTTGATATTCACTTCGATTCCTTTGAATTTTCTTAAGATTTTCGTAGGAGGAGCTGAAATTGGAGAAATTGTGGTGATATTAAATTAAATTTCTTTGCATTTTTTAATGATTTTTAGTTACAGATGCAGAATTTGAGTAAATTTAGTTGATATTCACTTCGATTCCTTTGAATTTTCTTAAGATTTTTTGTAGGAGGAGCTGAAATTGAAGAAATTGTGGTAAAATTATATTAAATCTTTTTGAATTTTTTTATGATTTTTAGTTACAGATGCAGAATTTGAGTAAATTTAGTTGATATTCACTTCGATTCCTTTGAATTTTCTTAAGATTTTCTGTAGAAGGAGCTGAAATTGATGATATTTTGGAGAAATTAAATTAAATTTCTTTGCATTTTTTAATGATTTTTAGTTAAAGGTGCAGAATTTGAGTAAATTTAGTTGATATTCACTTCGATTCCTTTGAATTTTCTTAAGATTTTTCGTAGGAGGAGCTGAAATTGGAGAAATTGTGGTGATATTAAATTAAATCTTTTTGAATTTTTTTATGATTTTTAGTTACAGATGCAGAATTTGAGTAAATTTAGTTGATATTCACTTCGATTCCTTTGGATTTTCATAAGAATTTTAGTAAAAGGAGCTGAAATTGATGATATTTTGGAGAAATTAAATTAAATTTCTTTGCATTTTTTAATGATTTTTAGTTAAAGGTGCAGAATTTGAGTAAATTTTGTTGATATTCACTTCGATTCCTTTGAATTTTCTTAAGATTTTCTGTAGAAGGAGCTGAAATTGATGATATTTTGGAGAAATTAAATTAAATTTCTTTGCATTTTTTAATGATTTTTAGTTAAAGGTGCAGAATTTGAGTAAATTTAGTTGATATTCACTTCGATTCCATTGAATTTTCTTAAGATTTTTCGTAGGAGGAGCTGAAATTGGAGAAATTGTGGTGATATTAAATTAAATCTTTTTGAATTTTTTTATGATTTTTAGTTACAGATGCAGAATTTGAGTAAATTTAGTTGATATTCACTTCGATTCCTTTGGATTTTCATAAGAATTTTAGTAAAAGGAGCTGAAATTGATGATATTTTGGAGAAATTAAATTAAATTTCTTTGCATTTTTTAATGATTTTTAGTTAAAGGTGCAGAATTTGAGTAAATTTAGTTGATATTCACTTCGATTCCTTTGAATTTTCTTAAGATTTTTCGTAGGAGGAGCTGAAATTGGAGAAATTGTGGTGATATTAAATTAAATCTTTTTGAATTTTTTTATGATTTTTAGTTACAGATGCAGAGTTTGAGTAAATTTAGTTGATATTCACTTCGATTCCTTTAAATTTTCTTAAGATTTTCTGTAGAAGGAGCTGAAATTGATGATATTTTGGAGAAATTAAATTAAATTTCTTTGCATTTTTTAATGATTTTTAGTTAAAGGTGCAGAATTTGAGTAAATTTTGTTGATATTCACTTCGATTCCTTTGAATTTTCTTAAGATTTTCTGTAGAAGGAGCTGAAATTGATGATATTTTGGAGAAATTAAATTAAATTTCTTTGCATTTTTTAATGATTTTTAGTAAAAGGTGCAGAATTTGAGTAAATTTAGTTGATATTCACTTCGATTCCATTGAATTTTCTTAAGATTTTTCGTAGGAGGAGCTGAAATTGGAGAAATTGTGGTGATATTAAATTAAATCTTTTTGA
Organism: Andrena minutula; assembly: GCA_929113495.1. Taxonomy (NCBI): domain Eukaryota; kingdom Metazoa; phylum Arthropoda; class Insecta; order Hymenoptera; family Andrenidae; genus Andrena; species Andrena minutula. Next base: position 14,206 of record CAKMYJ010000049.1, read on the forward strand.
ATTTTTTTATGATTTTTAGTTACAGATGCAGAATTTGAGTAAATTTAGTTGATATTCACTTCGATTCCTTTGGATTTTCATAAGAATTTTAGTAAAAGGAGCTGAAATTGATGATATTTTGGAGAAATTAAATTAAATTTGTTTGCATTTTTTAATGATTTTTAGTTAAAGGTGCAGAATTTGAGTAAATTTAGTTGATATTCACTTCGATTCCTTTGAATTTTCTTAAGATTTTTTGTAGGAGGAGCTGAAATTGAAGAAATTGTGGTAAAATTAAATTAAATCTTATTGAATTTTTTTATGATTTTTAGTTACAGATGCAGAATTTGAATAAATTTAGTTGATATTCACTTCGATTCCTTTGGATTTTCATAAGAATTTTAGTAAAAGGAGCTGAAATTGATGATATTTTGGAGAAATTAAATTAAATTTCTTTGCATTTTTTAATGATTTTTAGTTAAAGGTGCAGAATTTGAGTAAATTTAGTTGATATTCACTTCGATTCCTTTGAATTTTCTTAAGATTTTTCGTAGGAGGAGTTGAAATTGGAGAAATTGTGGTGATATTAAATTAAATCTTTTTGAATTTTTTTATGATTTTTAGTTACAGATGCAGAATTTGAGTAAATTTAGTTGATATTCACTTCGATTGCTTTGGATTTTCTTAAGATTTTTTGTAGGAGGAGCTGAAATTGAAGAAATTGTGGTAAAATTAAATTAAATTTCTTTGCATTTTTTAATGATTTTTAGTTACAGATGCAGAATTTGAGTAAATTTAGTTGATATTCACTTCGATTCCTTTGAATTTTCTTAAGATTTTTTGTAGGAGGAGCTGAAATTGAAGAAATTGTGGTAAAATTAAATTAAATCTTTTTTAATTTTTTTATGATTTTTAGTTACAGATGCAGAATTTGAGTAAATTTAGTTGATATTCACTTCGATTCCTTTGAATTTTCTTAAGATTTTCTGTGGAAGGAGCTGAAATTGATGATATTTTGGAGAAATTAAATTAAATTTCTTTGCATTTTTTAATGATTTTTAGTTACAGATGCAGAATTTGAGTAAATTTAGTTGATATTCACTTCGATTCCTTTGAATTTTCTTAAGATTTTTTGTAGGAGGAGCTGAAATTGAAGAAATTGTGGTAAAATTAAATTAAATCTTTTTGAATTTTTTTATGATTTTTAGTTACAGATGCAGAATTTGAGTAAATTTAGTTGATATTCACTTCGATTCCTTTGGATTTTCATAAGAATTTTAGTAAAAGGAGGTGAAATTGATGATATTTTGGAGAAATTAAATTAAATTTCTTTGCATTTTTTAATGATTTTTAGTTAAAGGTGCAGAATTTGAGTAAATTTAGTTGATATTCACTTCGATTCCTTTGAATTTTCTTAAGATTTTTCGTAGGAGGAGTTGAATTTGGAGAAATTGTGGTGATATTAAATTAAATCTTTTTGAATTTTTTTATGATTCTTAGTTACAGATGCAGAATTTGAGTAAGTTTAGTTGATATTCACTTCGATTCCTTTGAATTTTCTTAAGATTTTCTGTAGAAGGAGCTGAAATTGATGATATTTTGGAGAAATTAAATTAAATTTCTTTGCATTTTTTAAAGATTTTTAGTTAAAGGTGCAGAATTTGAGTAAATTTAGTTGATATTCACTTCGATTCCTTTGAATTTTCTTAAGATTTTTCGTAGGAGGAGCTGAAATTGGAGAAATTGTGGTGATATTAAATTAAATCTTTTTGAATTTTTTTATGATTTTTAGTTACAGATGCAGAGTTTGAGTAAATTTAGTTGATATTCACTTCGATTCCTTTGAATTTTCTTAAGATTTTCTGTAGAAGGAGCTGAAATTGATGATATTTTGGAGAAATTAAATTAAATTTCTTTGCATTTTTTAATGATTTTTAGTTAAAGGTGCAGAATTTGAGTAAATTTTGTTGATATTCACTTCGATTCCTTTGAATTTTCTTAAGATTTTCTGTAGAAGGAGCTGAAATTGATGATATTTTGGAGAAATTAAATTAAATTTCTTTGCATTTTTTAATGATTTTTAGTTAAAGGTGCAGAATTTGAGTAAATTTAGTTGATATTCACTTCGATTCCTTTGAATTTTCTTAAGATTTTTCGTAGGAGGAGCTGAAATTGGAGAAATTTTGGTGATATAAATTAAATCTTTTTGAATTTTTTTATGATTTTTAGTTACAGATGCAGAATTTGAGTAAATTTAGTTGATATTCACTTCGATTCCTTTGGATTTTCTTAAGATTTTTAGTAGAAGGAGCTGAAATTGATGATATTTTGGAGAAATTAAATTAAATTTCTTTGCATTTTTTAATGATTTTTAGTTACAGATGCAGAATTTGAGTAAATTTAGTTGATATTCACTTCGATTCCTTTGAATTTTCTTAAGATTTTTTGTAGGAGGAGCTGAAATTGAAGAAATTGTGGTAAAATTATATTAAATCTTTTTGAATTTTTTTATGATTTTTAGTTACAGATGCAGAATTTGAGTAAATTTAGTTGATATTCACTTCGATTCCTTTGGATTTTCATAAGAATTTTAGTAAAAGGAGCTGAAATTGATGATATTTTGGAGAAATTAAATTAAATTTCTTTGCATTTTTTAATGATTTTTAGTTAAAGGTGCAGAATTTGAGTAAATTTAGTTGATATTCACTTCGATTCCTTTGAATTTTCTTAAGATTTTTCGTAGGAGGAGCTGAAATTGGAGAAATTGTGGTGATATTAAATTAAATCTTTTTGAATTTTTTTATGATTTTTAGTTACAGATGCAGAGTTTGAGTAAATTTAGTTGATATTCACTTCGATTCCTTTGAATTTTCTTAAGATTTTCTGTAGAAGGAGCTGAAATTGATGATATTTTGGAGAAATTAAATTAAATTTCTTTGCATTTTTTAATGATTTTTAGTTAAAGGTGCAGAATTTGAGTAAATTTTGTTGATATTCACTTCGATTCCTTTGAATTTTCTTAAGATTTTCTGTAGAAGGAGCTGAAATTGATGATATTTTGGAGAAATTAAATTAAATTTCTTTGCATTTTTTAATGATTTTTAGTTAAAGGTGCAGAATTTGAGTAAATTTAGTTGATATTCACTTCGATTCCATTGAATTTTCTTAAGATTTTTCGTAGGAGGAGCTGAAATTGGAGAAATTGTGGTGATATTAAATTAAATCTTTTTGAATTTTTTTATGATTTTTAGTTACAGATGCAGAATTTGAGTAAATTTAGTTGATATTCACTTCGATTCCTTTGGATTTTCATAAGAATTTTAGTAAAAGGAGCTGAAATTGATGATATTTTGGAGAAATTAAATTAAATTTCTTTGCATTTTTTAATGATTTTTAGTTAAAGGTGCAGAATTTGAGTAAATTTTGTTGATATTCACTTCGATTCCTTTGAATTTTCTTAAGATTTTCTGTAGAAGGAGCTGAAATTGATGATATTTTGGAGAAATTAAATTAAATTTCTTTGCATTTTTTAATGATTTTTAGTTAAAGGTGCAGAATTTGAGTAAATTTTGTTGATATTCACTTCGATTCCTTTGAATTTTCTTAAGATTTTCTGTAGAAGGAGCTGAAATTGATGATATTTTGGAGAAATTAAATTAAATTTCTTTGCATTTTTTAATGATTTTTAGTTAAAGGTGCAGAATTTGAGTAAATTTAGTTGATATTCACTTCGATTCCATTGAATTTTCTTAAGATTTTTCGTAGGAGGAGCTGAAATAGGAGAAATTGTGGTGATATTAAATTAAATCTTTTTGAATTTTTTTATGATTTTTAGTTACAGATGCAGAATTTGAGTAAATTTAGTTGATATTCACTTCGATTCCTTTGGATTTTCATAATAATTTTAGTAAAAGGAGCTGAAATTGATGATATTTTGGAGAAATTAAATTAAATTTCTTTGCATTTTTTAATGATTTTTAGTTAAAGGTGCAGAATTTGAGTAAATTTAGTTGATATTCACTTCGATTCCTTTGAATTTTCTTAAGATTTTTGTAGAAGGAGCTGAAATTGATGATATTTTGGAGAAATTAAATTAAATTTCTTTGCATTTTTAAATGATTTTTAGTTAAAGGTGCAGAATTTGAGATAATATAGTTGAAATTCACATCGATTCTTTTGAATTTTCTTTAGATTTTTTGTAGGAGGTGCTGAAATTGAAAAAATTTTGGTGATATAAATTAAATCTTTTTGAATTTTTTTATGATTTTTAGTTACAGATGCAGAATTTGAGTAAATTTAGTTGATATTCACTTCGATTCCTTTGGATTTTCATATGATTTTTAGTAGAAGCAGCTGAAATTTATGATATTTTGGAGAAATTAAATTAAATTTCTTTGCATTTTTTAATGATTTTTAGTTAAAGGTGCAGAATTTGAGTAAATTTAGTTGATATTCACTTCGATTCCTTTGGATTTTCATAAGAATTTTAGTAAAAGGAGCTGAAATTGATGATATTTTGGAGAAATTAAATTAAATTTCTTTGCATTTTTTAATGATTTTTAGTTAAAGGTGCAGAATTTGAGTAAATTTTGTTGATATTCACTTCGATTCCTTTGAATTTTCTTAAGATTTTCTGTAGAAGGAGCTGAAATTGATGATATTTTGGAGAAATTAAATTAAATTTCTTTGCATTTTTTAATGATTTTTAGTAAAAGGTGCAGAATTTGAGTAAATTTAGTTGATATTCACTTCGATTCCATTGAATTTTCTTAAGATTTTTCGTAGGAGGAGCTGAAATTGGAGAAATTGTGGTGATATTAAATTAAATCTTTTTGAATTTTTTTATGATTTTTAGTTACAGATGCAGAATTTGAGTAAATTTAGTTGATATTCACTTCGATTCCTTTGGATTTTCATAAGAATTTTAGTAAAAGGAGCTGAAATTGATGATATTTTGGAGAAATTAAATTAAATTTCTTTGCATTTTTTAATGATTTTTAGTTAAAGGTGCAGAATTTGAGTAAATTTAGTTGATATTCACTTCGATTCCTTTGAATTTTCTTAAGATTTTTTGTAGAAGGAGCTGAAATTGATGATATTTTGGAGAAATTAAATTAAATTTCTTTGCATTTTTTAATGATTTTTAGTTAAAGGTGCAGAATTTGAGATAATATAGTTGAAATTCACATCGATTCTTTTGAATTTTCTTTAGATTTTTTGTAGGAGGTGCTGAAATTGAAAAAATTTTGGTGATATAAATTAAATCTTTTTGAATTTTTTTATGATTTTTAGTTACAGATGCAGAATTTGAGTAAATTTAGTTGATATTCACTTGGATTGCTTTGGATTTTCTTAAGATTTTTTGTAGGAGGAGCTGAAATTGAAGAAATTGTGGTAAAATTAAATTAAATTTCTTTGCATTTTTTAATGATTTTTAGTTACAGATGCAGAATTTGAGTAAATTTAGTTGATATTCACTTCGATTCCTTTGAATTTTCTTAAGATTTTTTGTAGGAGGAGCTGAAATTGAAGAAATTGTGGTAAAATTAAATTAAATCTTTTTTAATTTTTTTATGATTTTTAGTTACAGATGCAGAATTTGAGTAAATTTAGTTGATATTCACTTCGATTCCTTTGAATTTTCTTAAGATTTTCTGTAGGAGGAGCTGAAATTGGAGAAATTGTGGTGATATTAAATTAAATCTTTTTGAATTTTTTTATGATTTTTAGTTACAGATGCAGAATTTGAGTAAATTTAGTTGATATTCACTTCGATTCCTTTGGATTTTCATAAGAATTTTAGTAAAAGGAGCTGAAATTGATGATATTTTGGAGAAATTAAATTAAATTTCTTTGCATTTTTTAATGATTTTTAGTTAAAGGTGCAGAATTTGAGTAAATTTAGTTGATATTCACTTCGATTCCTTTGAATTTTCTTAAGATTTTTTGTAGAAGGAGCTGAAATTGATGATATTTTGGAGAAATTAAATTAAATTTCTTTGCATTTTTTAATGATTTTTAGTTAAAGGTGCAGAATTTGAGTAAATTTAGTTGATATTCACTTCGATTCCTTTGAATTTTCTTAAGATTTTCTGTAGAAGGAGCTGAAATTGATGATATTTTGGAGAAATTAAATTAAATTTCTTTGCATTTTTTAATGATTTTTAGTTAAAGGTGCAGAATTTGAGTAAATTTAGTTGATATTCACTTCGATTCCATTGAATTTTCTTAAGATTTTTCGTAGGAGGAGCTGAAATTGGAGAAATTGTGGTGATATTAAATTAAATCTTTTTGAATTTTTTTATGATTTTTAGTTACAGATGCAGAATTTGAGTAAATTTAGTTGATATTCACTTCGATTCCTTTGGATTTTCATAAGAATTTTAGTAAAAGGAGCTGAAATTGATGATATTTTGGAGAAATTAAATTAAATTTCTTTGCATTTTTTAATGATTTTTAGTTAAAGGTGCAGAATTTGAGTAAATTTTGTTGATATTCACTTCGATTCCTTTGAATTTTCTTAAGATTTTCTGTAGAAGGAGCTGAAATTGATGATATTTTGGAGAAATTAAATTAAATTTCTTTGCATTTTTTAATGATTTTTAGTTAAAGGTGCAGAATTTGAGTAAATTTTGTTGATATTCACTTCGATTCCTTTGAATTTTCTTAAGATTTTCTGTAGAAGGAGCTGAAATTGATGATATTTTGGAGAAATTAAATTAAATTTCTTTGCATTTTTTAATGATTTTTAGTTAAAGGTGCAGAATTTGAGTAAATTTAGTTGATATTCACTTCGATTCCATTGAATTTTCTTAAGATTTTTCGTAGGAGGAGCTGAAATAGGAGAAATTGTGGTGATATTAAATTAAATCTTTTTGAATTTTTTTATGATTTTTAGTTACAGATGCAGAATTTGAGTAAATTTAGTTGATATTCACTTCGATTCCTTTGGATTTTCATAATAATTTTAGTAAAAGGAGCTGAAATTGATGATATTTTGGAGAAATTAAATTAAATTTCTTTGCATTTTTTAATGATTTTTAGTTAAAGGTGCAGAATTTGAGTAAATTTAGTTGATATTCACTTCGATTCCTTTGAATTTTCTTAAGATTTTTGTAGAAGGAGCTGAAATTGATGATATTTTGGAGAAATTAAATTAAATTTCTTTGCATTTTTAAATGATTTTTAGTTAAAGGTGCAGAATTTGAGATAATATAGTTGAAATTCACATCGATTCTTTTGAATTTTCTTTAGATTTTTTGTAGGAGGTGCTGAAATTGAAAAAATTTTGGTGATATAAATTAAATCTTTTTGAATTTTTTTATGATTTTTAGTTACAGATGCAGAATTTGAGTAAATTTAGTTGATATTCACTTCGATTCCTTTGGATTTTCATATGATTTTTAGTAGAAGCAGCTGAAATTTATGATATTTTGGAGAAATTAAATTAAATTTCTTTGCATTTTTTAATGATTTTTAGTTAAAGGTGCAGAATTTGAGTAAATTTAGTTGATATTCACTTCGATTCCTTTGGATTTTCATAAGAATTTTAGTAAAAGGAGCTGAAATTGATGATATTTTGGAGAAATTAAATTAAATTTCTTTGCATTTTTTAATGATTTTTAGTTAAAGGTGCAGAATTTGAGTAAATTTTGTTGATATTCACTTCGATTCCTTTGAATTTTCTTAAGATTTTCTGTAGAAGGAGCTGAAATTGATGATATTTTGGAGAAATTAAATTAAATTTCTTTGCATTTTTTAATGATTTTTAGTAAAAGGTGCAGAATTTGAGTAAATTTAGTTGATATTCACTTCGATTCCATTGAATTTTCTTAAGATTTTTCGTAGGAGGAGCTGAAATTGGAGAAATTGTGGTGATATTAAATTAAATCTTTTTGAATTTTTTTATGATTTTTAGTTACAGATGCAGAATTTGAGTAAATTTAGTTGATATTCACTTCGATTCCTTTGGATTTTCATAAGAATTTTAGTAAAAGGAGCTGAAATTGATGATATTTTGGAGAAATTAAATTAAATTTCTTTGCATTTTTTAATGATTTTTAGTTAAAGGTGCAGAATTTGAGTAAATTTAGTTGATATTCACTTCGATTCCTTTGAATTTTCTTAAGATTTTTTGTAGAAGGAGCTGAAATTGATGATATTTTGGAGAAATTAAATTAAATTTCTTTGCATTTTTTAATGATTTTTAGTTAAAGGTGCAGAATTTGAGATAATATAGTTGAAATTCACATCGATTCTTTTGAATTTTCTTTAGATTTTTTGTAGGAGGTGCTGAAATTGAAAAAATTTTGGTGATATAAATTAAATCTTTTTGAATTTTTTTATGATTTTTAGTTACAGCTGCAGAATTTGAGTAAATTTAGTTGATATTCACTTGGATTGCTTTGGATTTTCTTAAGATTTTTTGTAGGAGGAGCTGAAATTGAAGAAATTGTGGTAAAATTAAATTAAATTTCTTTGCATTTTTTAATGATTTTTAGTTACAGATGCAGAATTTGAGTAAATTTAGTTGATATTCACTTCGATTCCTTTGAATTTTCTTAAGATTTTTTGTAGGAGGAGCTGAAATTGAAGAAATTGTGGTAAAATTAAATTAAATCTTTTTTAATTTTTTTATGATTTTTAGTTACAGATGCAGAATTTGAGTAAATTTAGTTGATATTCACTTCGATTCCTTTGAATTTTCTTAAGATTTTCTGTAGGAGGAGCTGAAATTGGAGAAATTGTGGTGATATTAAATTAAATCTTTTTGAATTTTTTTATGATTTTTAGTTACAGATGCAGAATTTGAGTAAATTTAGTTGATATTCACTTCGATTCCTTTGGATTTTCATAAGAATTTTAGTAAAAGGAGCTGAAATTGATGATATTTTGGAGAAATTAAATTAAATTTCTTTGCATTTTTTAATGATTTTTAGTTAAAGGTGCAGAATTTGAGTAAATTTAGTTGATATTCACTTCGATTCCTTTGAATTTTCTTCAGATTTTTTGTAGAAGGAGCTGAAATTGATGATATTTTGGAGAAATTAAATTAAATTTCTTTGCATTTTTTAATGATTTTTAGTTAAAGGTGCAGAATTTGAGTAAATTTAGTTGATATTCACTTCGATTCCTTTGAATTTTCTTAAGATTTTCTGTAGAAGGAGCTGAAATTGATGATATTTTGGAGAAATTAAATTAAATTTCTTTGCATTTTTTAATGATTTTTAGTTACAGATGCAGAATTTGAGTAAATTTAGTTGATATTCACTTCGATTCCTTTGAATTTTCTTAAGATTTTTTGTAGGAGGAGCTGAAATTGGAGAAATTGTGGTGATATTAAATTAAATCTTTTTGAATTTTTTTATGATTTTTAGTTACAGATGCAGAATTTGAGTAAATTTAGTTGATATTCACTTCGATTCCTTTGGATTTTCATAAGAATTTTAGTAAAAGGAGCTGAAATTGATGATATTTTGGAGAAATTAAATTAAATTTCTTTGCATTTTTTAATGATTTTTAGTTAAAGGTGCAGAATTTGAGTAAATTTAGTTGATATTCACTTCGATTCCTTTGAATTTTCTTAAGATTTTTCGTAGGAGGAGCTGAAATTGGAGAAATTGTGGTGATATTAAATTAAATCTTTTTGAATTTTTTTATGATTTTTAGTTACAGATGCAGAATTTGAGTAAATTTAGTTGATATTCACTTCGATTCCTTTGGATTTTCATAAGAATTTTAGTAAAAGGAGCTGAAATTGATGATATTTTGGAGAAATTAAATTAAATTTCTTTGCATTTTTTAATGATTTTTAGTTAAAGGTGCAGAATTTGAGTAAATTTTGTTGATATTCACTTCGATTCCTTTGAATTTTCTTAAGATTTTCTGTAGAAGGAGCTGAAATTGATGATATTTTGGAGAAATTAAATTAAATTTCTTTGCATTTTTTAATGATTTTTAGTTAATGGTGCAGAATTTGAGTAAATTTAGTTGATATTCACTTCGATTCCATTGAATTTTCTTAAGATTTTTCGTAGGAGGAGCTGAAATTGGAGAAATTGTGGTGATATTAAATTAAATCTTTTTGAATTTTTTTATGATTTTTAGTTACAGATGCAGAATTTGAGTAAATTTAGTTGATATTCACTTCGATTCCTTTGGATTTTCATAAGAATTTTAGTAAAAGGAGCTGAAATTGATGATATTTTGGAGAAATTAAATTAAATTTCTTTGCATTTTTTAATGATTTTTAGTTAAAGGTGCAGAATTTGAGTAAATTTAGTTGATATTCACTTCGATTCCTTTGAATTTTCTTAAGATTTTTTGTAGAAGGAGCTGAAATTGATGATATTTTGGAGAAATTAAATTAAATTTCTTTGCATTTTTTAATGATTTTTAGTTAAAGGTGCAGAATTTGAGATAATATAGTTGAAATTCACATCGATTCTTTTGAATTTTCTTTAGATTTTTTGTAGGAGGTGCTGAAATTGAAAAAATTTTGGTGATATAAATTAAATCTTTTTGAATTTTTTTATGATTTTTAGTTACAGATGCAGAATTTGAGTAAATTTAGTTGATATTCACTTGGATTGCTTTGGATTTTCTTAAGATTTTTTGTAGGAGGAGCTGAAATTGAAGAAATTGTTGTAAAATTAAATTAAATTTCTTTGCATTTTTTAATGATTTTTAGTTACAGATGCAGAATTTGAGTAAATTTAGTTGATATTCACTTCGATTCCTTTGAATTTTCTTAAGATTTTTTGTAGGAGGAGCTGAAATTGAAGAAATTGTGGTAAAATTAAATTAAATCTTTTTTAATTTTTTTATGATTTTTAGTTACAGATGCAGAATTTGAGTAAATTTAGTTGATATTCACTTCGATTCCTTTGAATTTTCTTAAGATTTTCTGTAGGAGGAGCTGAAATTGGAGAAATTGTGGTGATATTAAATTAAATCTTTTTGAATTTTTTTATGATTTTTAGTTACAGATGCGGAATTTGAGTAAATTTAGTTGATATTCACTTCGATTCCTTTGGATTTTCATAAGAATTTTAGTAAAAGGAGCTGAAATTGATGATATTTTGGAGAAATTAAATTAAATTTCTTTGCATTTTTTAATGATTTTTAGTTAAAGGTGCAGAATTTGAGTAAATTTAGTTGATATTCACTTCGATTCCTTTGAATTTTCTTAAGATTATCTGTAGAAGGAGCTGAAATTGATGATATTTTGGAGAAATTAAATTAAATTTCTTTGCATTTTTTAATGATTTTTAGTTGAAGGTGCAGAATTTGAGTAAATTTAGTTGATATTCACTTCGATTCCATTGAATTTTCTTAAGATTTTTCGTAGGAGGAGCTGAAATTGGAGAAATTGTGGTGATATTAAATTAAATCTTTTTGAATTTTTTTATGATTTTTAGTTACAGATGCAGAATTTGAGTAAATTTAGTTGATATTCACTTCGATTCCTTTGGATTTTCATAAGAATTTTAGTAAAAGGAGCTGAAATTGATGATATTTTGGAGAAATTAAATTAAATTTCTTTGCATTTTTTAATGATTTTTAGTTAAAGGTGCAGAATTTGAGTAAATTTAGTTGATATTCACTTCGATTCCTTTGAATTTTCTTAAGATTTTTTGTAGAAGGAGCTGAAATTGATGATATTTTGGAGAAATTAAATTAAATTTCTTTGCATTTTTTAATGATTTTTAGTTAAAGGTGCAGAATTTGAGTAAATTTAGTTGATATTCACTTCGATTCCTTTGAATTTTCTTAAGATTTTCTGTAGAAGGAGCTGAAATTGATGATATTTTGGAGAAATTAAATTAAATTTCTTTGCATTTTTTAATGATTTTTAGTTACAGATGCAGAATTTGAGTAAATTTAGTTGATATTCACTTCGATTCCTTTGAATTTTCTTAAGATTTTTTGTAGAAGGAGCTGAAATTGATGATATTTTGGAGAAATTAAATTAAATTTCTTTGCATTTTTTAATGATTTTTAGTTAAAGGTGCAGAATTTGAGTAAATTTAGTTGATATTCACTTCGATTCCTTTGAATTTTCTTAAGATTATCTGTAGAAGGAGCTGAAATTGATGATATTTTGGAGAAATTAAATTAAATTTCTTTGCATTTTTTAATGATTTTTAGTTGAAGGTGCAGAATTTGAGTAAATTTAGTTGATATTCACTTCGATTCCATTGAATTTTCTTAAGATTTTTCGTAGGAGGAGCTGAAATTGGAGAAATTGTGGTGATATTAAATTAAATCTTTTTGAATTTTTTTATGATTTTTAGTTACAGATGCGGAATTTGAGTAAATTTAGTTGATATTCACTTCGATTCCTTTGGATTTTCATAAGAATTTTAGTAAAAGGAGCTGAAATTGATGATATTTTGGAGAAATTAAATTAAATTTCTTTGCATTTTTTAATGATTTTTAGTTAAAGGTGCAGAATTTGAGTAAATTTAGTTGATATTCACTTCGATTCCTTTGAATTTTCTTAAGATTATCTGTAGAAGGAGCTGAAATTGATGATATTTTGGAGAAATTAAATTAAATTTCTTTGCATTTTTTAATGATTTTTAGTTGAAGGTGCAGAATTTGAGTAAATTTAGTTGATATTCACTTCGATTCCATTGAATTTTCTTAAGATTTTTCGTAGGAGGAGCTGAAATTGGAGAAATTGTGGTGATATTAAATTAAATCTTTTTGAATTTTTTTATGATTTTTAGTTACAGATGCAGAATTTGAGTAAATTTAGTTGATATTCACTTCGATTCCTTTGGATTTTCATAAGAATTTTAGTAAAAGGAGCTGAAATTGATGATATTTTGGAGAAATTAAATTAAATTTCTTTGCATTTTTTAATGATTTTTAGTTAAAGGTGCAGAATTTGAGTAAATTTAGTTGATATTCACTTCGATTCCTTTGAATTTTCTTAAGATTTTTTGTAGAAGGAGCTGAAATTGATGATATTTTGGAGAAATTAAATTAAATTTCTTTGCATTTTTTAATGATTTTTAGTTAAAGGTGCAGAATTTGAGTAAATTTAGTTGATATTCACTTCGATTCCTTTGAATTTTCTTAAGATTTTCTGTAGAAGGAGCTGAAATTGATGATATTTTGGAGAAATTAAATTAAATTTCTTTGCATTTTTTAATGATTTTTAGTTACAGATGCAGAATTTGAGTAAATTTAGTTGATATTCACTTCGATTCCTTTGAATTTTCTTAAGATTTTTTGTAGGAGGAGCTGAAATTGGAGAAATTGTGGTGATATTAAATTAAATCTTTTTGAATTTTTTTATGATTTTTAGTTACAGATGCAGAATTTGAGTAAATTTAGTTGATATTCACTTCGATTCCTTTGGATTTTCATAAGAATTTTAGTAAAAGGAGCTGAAATTGATGATATTTTGGAGAAATTAAATTAAATTTCTTTGCATTTTTTAATGATTTTTAGTTAAAGGTGCAGAATTTGAGTAAATTTAGTTGATATTCACTTCGATTCCTTTGAATTTTCTTAAGATTTTTTGTAGAAGGAGCTGAAATTGATGATATTTTGGAGAAATTAAATTAAGTTTCTTTGCATTTTTTAATGATTTTTAGTTAAAGGTGCAGAATTTGAGATAATATAGTTGAAATTCACATCGATTCTTTTGAATTTTCTTTAGATTTTTTGTAGGAGGTGCTGAAATTGAAAAAATTTTGGTGATATAAATTAAATCTTTTTGAATTTTTTTATGATTTTTAGTTACAGATGCAGAATTTGAGTAAATTTAGTTGATATTCACTTCGATTGCTTTGGATTTTCTTAAGATTTTTTGTAGGAGGAGCTGAAATTGAAGAAATTGTGGTAAAATTAAATTAAATTTCTTTGCATTTTTTAATGATTTTTAGTTACAGATGCAGAATTTGAGTAAATTTTGTTGATATTCACTTCGATTCCTTTGAATTTTCTTAAGATTTTCTGTAGAAGGAGCTGAAATTGATGATATTTTGGAGAAATTAAATTAAATTTCTTTGCATTTTTTAATGATTTTTAGTTACAGATGCATAATTTGAGTAAATTTAGTTGATATTCACTTCGATTCCTTTGAATTTTCTTAAGATTTTTTGTAGGAGGAGCTGAAATTGAAGAAATTGTGGTAAAATTATATTAAATCTTTTTGAATTTTTTTATGATTTTTAGTTACAGATGCAGAATTTGAGTAAATTTAGTTGATATTCACTTCGATTCCTTTGGATTTTCATAAGAATTTTAGTAAAAGGAGCTGAAATTGATGATATTTTGGAGAAATTAAATTAAATATCTTTGCATTTTTTAATGATTTTTAGTTAAAGGTGCAGAATTTGAGTAAATTTAGTTGATATTCACTTCGATTCCTTTGAATTTTCTTAAGATTTTTCGTAGGAGGAGCTGAAATTGGAGAAATTGTGGTGATATTAAATTAAATCTTTTTGAATTTTTTTATGATTTTTAGTTACAGATGCAGAATTTGAGTAAATTTAGTTGATATTCACTTCGATTCCTTTGAATATTCTTAAGATTTTCTGTAGAAGGAGCTGAAATTGATGATATTTTGGAGAAATTAAATTAAATTTCTTTGCATTTTTTAATGATTTTTAGTTAAAGGTGCAGAATTTGAGTAAATTTTGTTGATATTCACTTCGATTCCTTTGGATTTTCATAAGAATTTTAGTAAAAGGAGCTGAAATTGATGATATTTTGGAGAAATTAAATTAAATTTCTTTGCATTTTTTAATGATTTTTAGTTAAAGGTGCAGAATTTGAGTAAATTTAGTTGATATTCACTTCGATTCCTTTGAATTTTCTTAAGATTTTTCGTAGGAGGAGCTGAAATTGGAGAAATTGTGGTGATATTAAATTAAATTTCTTTGCATTTTTTAATGATTTTTAGTTACAGATGCAGAATTTGAGTAAATTTAGTTGATATTCACTTCGATTCCTTTGAATTTTCTTAAGATTTTCTGTAGAAGGAGCTGAAATTGATGATATTTTGGAGAAATTAAATTAAATTTCTTTGCATTTTTTAATGATTTTTAGTTACAGATGCAGAATTTGAGTAAATTTAGTTGATATTCACTTCGATTCCTTTGAATTTTCTTAAGATTTTTTGTAGGAGGAGCTGAAATTGAAGAAATTGTGGTAAAATTAAATTAAATCTTATTGAATTTTTTTATGATTTTTAGTTACAGATGCAGAATTTGAGTAAATTTAGTTGATATTCACTTCGATTCCTTTGAATTTTCTTAAGATTTTTTGTAGGAGGAGCTGAAATTGAAGAAATTGTGGTAAAATTAAATTAAATCTTATTGAATTTTTTTATGATTTTTAGTTACAGATGCAGAATTTGAGTAAATTTAGTTGATATTCACTTCGATTCCTTTGGATTTTCATAAGAATTTTAGTAAAAGGAGCTGAAATTGATGATATTTTGGAGAAATTAAATTAAATTTCTTTGCATTTTTTAATGATTTTTAGTTAAAGGTGCAGAATTTGAGTAAATTTAGTTGATATTCACTTCGATTCCTTTGAATTTTCTTAAGAATTTTAGTAAAAGGAGCTGAAATTGATGATATTTTGGAGAAATTAAATTAAATTTCTTTGCATTTTTTAATGATTTTTAGTTAAAGGTGCAGAATTTGAGTAAATTTAGTTGATATTCACTTCGATTCCTTTGAATTTTCTTAAGATTTTTCGTAGGAGGAGCTGAAATTGGAGAAATTTTGGTGATATATAATTAAATCTTTTTGAATTTTTTTATGATTTTTAGTTACAGATGCAGAATTTGAGTAAATTTAGTTGATATTCACTTCGATTCCTTTGGATTTTCTTAAGATTTTTAGTAGAAGGACCTGAAATTGATGATATTTTGGAGAAATTAAATTAAATTTCTTTGCATTTTTTAATGATTTTTAGTTACAGATGCAGAATTTGAGTAAATTTAGTTGATATTCACATCGATTCCTTTGAATTTTCTTAAGATTTTTTGTAGGAGGAGCTGAAATTGAAGAAATTGTGGTAAAATTAAATTAAATCTTTTTGAATTTTTTTATGATTTTTAGTTACAGATGCAGAATTTGAGTAAATTTAGTTGATATTCACTTCGATTCCTTTGGATTTTCATAAGAATTTTAGTAAAAGGAGCTGAAATTGATGATATTTTGGAGAAATTAAATTAAATTTCTTTGCATTTTTTAATGATTTTTAGTTAAAGGTGCAGAATTTGAGTAAATTTAGTTGATATTCACTTCGATTCCTTTGAATTTTCTTAAGATTTTTCGTAGGAGGAGCTGAAATTGGAGAAATTGTGGTGATATTAAATTAAATCTTTTTGAATTTTTTTATGATTTTTAGTTACAGATGCAGAGTTTGAGTAAATTTAGTTGATATTCACTTCGATTCCTTTGAATTTTCTTAAGATTTTCTGTAGAAGGAGCTGAAATTGATGATATTTTGGAGAAATTAAATTAAATTTCTTTGCATTTTTTAATGATTTTTAGTTAAAGGTGCAGAATTTGAGTAAATTTTGTTGATATTCACTTCGATTCCTTTGAATTTTCTTAAGATTTTCTGTAGAAGGAGCTGAAATTGATGATATTTTGGAGAAATTAAATTAAATTTCTTTGCATTTTTTAATGATTTTTAGTTAATGGTGCAGAATTTGAGTAAATTTAGTTGATATTCACTTCGATTCCATTGAATTTTCTTAAGATTTTTCGTAGGAGGAGCTGAAATTGGAGAAATTGTGGTGATATTAAATTAAATCTTTTGAATTTTTTTATGATTTTTAGTTACAGATGCAGAATTTGAGTAAATTTAGTTGATATTCACTTCGATTCCTTTGGATTTTCATAAGAATTTTAGTAAAAGGAGCTGAAATTGATGATATTTTGGAGAAATTAAATTAAATTTCTTTGCATTTTTTAATGATTTTTAGTTAAAGGTGCAGAATTTGAGTAAATTTAGTTGATATTCACTTCGATTCCTTTGAATTTTCTTAAGATTTTTTGTAGAAGGAGCTGAAATTGATGATATTTTGGAGAAATTAAATTAAATTTCTTTGCATTTTTTTAATGATTTTTAGTTAAAGGTGCAGAATTTGAGATAATATAGTTGAAATTCACATCGATTCTTTTGAATTTTCTTTAGATTTTTTGTAGGAGGTGCTGAAATTGAAAAAATTTTGGTGATATAAATTAAATCTTTTTGAATTTTTTTATGATTTTTAGTTACAGATGCAGAATTTGAGTAAATTTAGTTGATATTCACTTGGATTGCTTTGGATTTTCTTAAGATTTTTTGTAGGAGGAGCTGAAATTGAAGAAATTGTGGTAAAATTAAATTAAATTTCTTTGCATTTTTTAATGATTTTTAGTTACAGATGCAGAATTTGAGTAAATTTAGTTGATATTCACTTCGATTCCTTTGAATTTTCTTAAGATTTTTTGTAGGAGGAGCTGAAATTGAAGAAATTGTGGTAAAATTAAATTAAATCTTTTTTAATTTTTTTATGATTTTTAGTTACAGATGCAGAATTTGAGTAAATTTAGTTGATATTCACTTCGATTCCTTTGAATTTTCTTAAGATTTTCTGTAGGAGGAGCTGAAATTGGAGAAATTGTGGTGATATTAAATTAAAATCTTTTTGAATTTTTTTTATGATTTTTAGTTACAGATGCGGAATTTGAGTAAATTTAGTTGATATTCACTTCGATTCCTTTGGATTTTCATAAGAATTTTAGTAAAAGGAGCTGAAATTGATGATATTTTGGAGAAATTAAATTAAATTTCTTTGCATTTTTTAATGATTTTTAGTTAAAGGTGCAGAATTTGAGTAAATTTAGTTGATATTCACATCGATTCTTTTGAATTTTCTTAAGATTTTCTGTAGAAGGAGCTGAAATTGATGATATTTTGGAGAAATTAAATTAAATTTCTTTGCATTTTTTAATGATTTTTAGTTGAAGGTGCAGAATTTGAGTAAATTTAGTTGATATTCACTTCGATTCCATTGAATTTTCTTAAGATTTTTCGTAGGAGGAGCTGAAATTGGAGAAATTGTGGTGATATTAAATTAAATCTTTTTGAATTTTTTTATGATTTTTAGTTACAGATGCAGAATTTGAGTAAATTTAGTTGATATTCACTTCGATTCCTTTGGATTTTCATAAGAATTTTAGTAAAAGGAGCTGAAATTGATGATATTTTGGAGAAATTAAATTAAATTTCTTTGCATTTTTTAATGATTTTTAGTTAAAGGTGCAGAATTTGAGTAAATTTAGTTGATATTCACTTCGATTCCTTTGAATTTTCTTAAGATTTTTTGTAGAAGGAGCTGAAATTGATGATATTTTGGAGAAATTAAATTAAATTTCTTTGCATTTTTTAATGATTTTTAGTTAAAGGTGCAGAATTTGAGTAAATTTAGTTGATATTCACTTCGATTCCTTTGAATTTTCTTAAGATTTTCTGTAGAAGGAGCTGAAATTGATGATATTTTGGAGAAATTAAATTAAATTTCTTTGCATTTTTTAATGATTTTTAGTTACAGATGCAGAATTTGAGTAAATTTAGTTGATATTCACTTCGATTCCTTTGAATTTTCTTAAGATTTTTTGTAGAAGGAGCTGAAATTGATGATATTTTGGAGAAATTAAATTAAATTTCTTTGCATTTTTTAATGATTTTTAGTTAAAGGTGCAGAATTTGAGTAAATTTAGTTGATATTCACTTCGATTCCTTTGAATTTTCTTAAGATTATCTGTAGAAGGAGCTGAAATTGATGATATTTTGGAGAAATTAAATTAAATTTCTTTGCATTTTTTAATGATTTTTAGTTGAAGGTGCAGAATTTGAGTAAATTTAGTTGATATTCACTTCGATTCCATTGAATTTTCTTAAGATTTTTCGTAGGAGGAGCTGAAATTGGAGAAATTGTGGTGATATTAAATTAAATCTTTTTGAATTTTTTTATGATTTTTAGTTACAGATGCGGAATTTGAGTAAATTTAGTTGATATTCACTTCGATTCCTTTGGATTTTCATAAGAATTTTAGTAAAAGGAGCTGAAATTGATGATATTTTGGAGAAATTAAATTAAATTTCTTTGCATTTTTTAATGATTTTTAGTTAAAGGTGCAGAATTTGAGTAAATTTAGTTGATATTCACTTCGATTCCTTTGAATTTTCTTAAGATTATCTGTAGAAGGAGCTGAAATTGATGATATTTTGGAGAAATTAAATTAAATTTCTTTGCATTTTTTAATGATTTTTAGTTGAAGGTGCAGAATTTGAGTAAATTTAGTTGATATTCACTTCGATTCCTTTGAATTTTCTTAAGATTTTTCGTAGGAGGAGCTGAAATTGGAGAAATTGTGGTGATATTAAATTAAATCTTTTTGAATTTTTTTATGATTTTTAGTTACAGATGCAGAATTTGAGTAAATTTAGTTGATATTCACTTCGATTCCTTTGGATTTTCATAAGAATTTTAGTAAAAGGAGCTGAAATTGATGATATTTTGGAGAAATTAAATTAAATTTCTTTGCATTTTTTAATGATTTTTAGTTAAAGGTGCAGAATTTGAGTAAATTTAGTTGATATTCACTTCGATTCCTTTGAATTTTCTTAAGATTTTTTGTAGAAGGAGCTGAAATTGATGATATTTTGGAGAAATTAAATTAAATTTCTTTGCATTTTTTAAAGATTTTTAGTTAAAGGTGCAGAATTTGAGTAAATTTAGTTGATATTCACTTCGATTCCTTTGAATTTTCTTAAGATTTTCTGTAGAAGGAGCTGAAATTGATGATATTTTGGAGAAATTAAATTAAATTTCTTTGCATTTTTTAATGATTTTTAGTTACAGATGCAGAATTTGAGTAAATTTAGTTGATATTCACTTCGATTCCTTTGAATTTTCTTAAGATTTTTTGTAGGAGGAGCTGAAATTGGAGAAATTGTGGTGATATTAAATTAAATCTTTTTGAATTTTTTTATGATTTTTAGTTACAGATGCAGAATTTGAGTAAATTTAGTTGATATTCACTTCGATTCCTTTGGATTTTCATAAGAATTTTAGTAAAAGGAGCTGAAATTGATGATATTTTGGAGAAATTAAATTAAATTTCTTTGCATTTTTTAATGATTTTTAGTTAAAGGTGCAGAATTTGAGTAAATTTAGTTGATATTCACTTCGATTCCTTTGAATTTTCTTAAGATTTTTTGTAGAAGGAGCTGAAATTGATGATATTTTGGAGAAATTAAATTAAGTTTCTTTGCATTTTTTAATGATTTTTAGTTAAAGGTGCAGAATTTGAGATAATATAGTTGAAATTCACATCGATTCTTTTGAATTTTCTTTAGATTTTTTGTAGGAGGTGCTGAAATTGAAAAAATTTTGGTGATATAAATTAAATCATTTTGAATTTTTTTATGATTTTTAGTTACAGATGCAGAATTTGAGTAAATTTAGTTGATATTCACTTCGATTGCTTTGGATTTTCTTAAGATTTTTTGTAGGAGGAGCTGAAATTGAAGAAATTGTGGTAAAATTAAATTAAATTTCTTTGCATTTTTTAATGATTTTTAGTTACAGATGCAGAATTTGAGTAAATTTTGTTGATATTCACTTCGATTCCTTTGAATTTTCTTAAGATTTTCTGTAGAAGGAGCTGAAATTGATGATATTTTGGAGAAATTAAATTAAATTTCTTTGCATTTTTTAATGATTTTTAGTTAAAGGTGCAGAATTTGAGTAAATTTTGTTGATATTCACTTCGATTCCTTTGGATTTTCATAAGAATTTTAGTAAAAGGAGCTGAAATTGATGATATTTTGGAGAAATTAAATTAAATTTCTTTGCATTTTTTAATGATTTTTAGTTAAAGGTGCAGAATTTGAGTAAATTTAGTTGATATTCACTTCGATTCCTTTGAATTTTCTTAAGATTTTTCGTAGGAGGAGCTGAAATTGGAGAAATTGTGGTGATATTAAATTAAATTTCTTTGCATTTTTTAATGATTTTTAGTTACAGATGCAGAATTTGAGTAAATTTAGTTGATATTCACTTCGGTTCCTTTGAATTTTCTTAAGATTTTTTGTAGGAGGAGCTGAAATTGAAGAAATTGTGGTAAAATTATATTAAATCTTTTTGAATTTTTTTATGATTTTTAGTTACAGATGCAGAATTTGAGTAAATTTAGTTGATATTCACTTCGATTCCTTTGGATTTTCATAAGAATTTTAGTAAAAGGAGCTGAAATTGATGATATTTTGGAGAAATTAAATTAAATTTCTTTGCATTTTTTAATGATTTTTAGTTAAAGGTGCAGAATTTGAGTAAATTTAGTTGATATTCACTTCGATTCCTTTGAATTTTCTTAAGATTTTTCGTAGGAGGAGCTGAAATTGGAGAAATTGTGGTGATATTAAATTAAATCTTTTTGAATTTTTTTATGATTTTTAGTTACAGATGCAGAATTTGAGTAAATTTAGTTGATATTCACTTCGATTCCTTTGAATTTTCTTAAGATTTTCTGTAGAAGGAGCTGAAATTGATGATATTTTGGAGAAATTAAATTAAATTTCTTTGCATTTTTTAATGATTTTTAGTTACAGATGCAGAATTTGAGTAAATTTAGTTGATATTCACTTCGATTCCTTTGAATTTTCTTAAGATTTTTTGTAGGAGGAGCTGAAATTGAAGAAATTGTGGTAAAATTAAATTAAATCTTATTGAATTTTTTTATGATTTTTAGTTACAGATGCAGAATTTGAGTAAATTTAGTTGATATTCACTTCGATTCCTTTGAATTTTCTTAAGATTTTTTGTAGGAGGAGCTGAAATTGAAGAAATTGTGGTAAAATTAAATTAAATCTTATTGAATTTTTTTATGATTTTTAGTTACAGATGCAGAATTTGAGTAAATTTAGTTGATATTCACTTCGATTCTTTTGAATTTTCTTTAGATTTTTTGTAGGAGGTGCTGAAATTGAAAAAATTTTGGTGATATAAATTAAATCTTTTTGAATTTTTTTATGATTTTTAGTTACAGATGCAGAATTTGAGTAAATTTAGTTGATATTCACTTCGATTCCTTTGAATTTTCTTAAGAATTTTAGTAAAAGGAGCTGAAATTGATGATATTTTGGAGAAATTAAATTAAATTTCTTTGCATTTTTTAATGATTTTTAGTTAAAGGTGCAGAATTTGAGTAAATTTAGTTGATATTCACTTCGATTCCTTTGAATTTTCTTAAGATTTTTCGTAGGAGGAGCTGAAATTGGAGAAATTTTGGTGATATAAATTAAATCTTTTTGAATTTTTTTATGATTTTTAGTTACAGATGCAGAATTTGAGTAAATTTAGTTGATATTCACTTCGATTCCTTTGGATTTTCTTAAGATTTTTAGTAGAAGGACCTGAAATTGATGATATTTTGGAGAAATTAAATTAAATTTCTTTGCATTTTTTAATGATTTTTAGTTACAGATGCAGAATTTGAGTAAATTTAGTTGATATTCACTTCGATTCCTTTGAATTTTCTTAAGATTTTTTGTAGGAGGAGCTGAAATTGAAGAAATTGTGGTAAAATTATATTAAATCTTTTTGAATTTTTTTATGATTTTTAGTTACAGATGCAGAATTTGAGTAAATTTAGTTGATATTCACTTCGATTCCTTTGGATTTTCATAAGAATTTTAGTAAAAGGAGCTGAAATTGATGATATTTTGGAGAAATTAAATTAAATTTCTTTGCATTTTTTAATGATTTTTAGTTAAAGGTGCAGAATTTGAGTAAATTTAGTTGATATTCACTTCGATTCCTTTGAATTTTCTTAAGATTTTTCGTAGGAGGAGCTGAAATTGGAGAAATTGTGGTGATATTAAATTAAATCTTTTTGAATTTTTTTATGATTTTTAGTTACAGATGCAGAGTTTGAGTAAATTTAGTTGATATTCACTTCGATTCCTTTGAATTTTCTTAAGATTTTATGTAGAAGGAGCTGAAATTGATGATATTTTGGAGAAATTAAATTAAATTTCTTTGCATTTTTTAATGATTTTTAGTTAAAGGTGCAGAATTTGAGTAAATTTTGTTGATATTCACTTCGATTCCTTTGAATTTTCTTAAGATTTTCTGTAGAAGGAGCTGAAATTGATGATATTTTGGAGAAATTAAATTAAATTTCTTTGCATTTTTTAATGATTTTTAGTAAAAGGTGCAGAATTTGAGTAAATTTAGTTGATATTCACTTCGATTCCATTGAATTTTCTTAAGATTTTTCGTAGGAGGAGCTGAAATTGGAGAAATTGTGGTGATATTAAATTAAATCTTTTTGAATTTTTTTATGATTTTTAGTTACAGATGCAGAATTTGAGTAAATTTAGTTGATATTCACTTCGATTCCTTTGGATTTTCATAAGAATTTTAGTAAAAGGAGCTGAAATTGATGATATTTTGGAGAAATTAAATTAAATTTGTTTGCATTTTTTAATGATTTTTAGTTAAAGGTGCAGAATTTGAGTAAATTTAGTTGATATTCACTTCGATTCCTTTGAATTTTCTTAAGATTTTTTGTAGAAGGAGCTGAAATTGATGATATTTTGGAGAAATTAAATTAAATTTCTTTGCATTTTTTAATGATTTTTAGTTAAAGGTGCAGAATTTGAGATAATATAGTTGAAATTCACATCGATTCTTTTGAATTTTCTTTAGATTTTTTGTAGGAGGTGCTGAAATTGAAAAAATTTTGGTGATATAAATTAAATCTTTTTGAATTTTTTTATGATTTTTAGTTACAGATGCAGAATTTGAGTAAATTTAGTTGATATTCACTTCGATTGCTTTGGATTTTCTTAAGATTTTTTGTAGGAGGAGCTGAAATTGAAGAAATTGTGGTAAAATTAAATTAAATTTCTTTGCATTTTTTAATGATTTTTAGTTACAGATGCAGAATTTGAGTAAATTTAGTTGATATTCACTTCGATTCCTTTGAATTTTCTTAAGATTTTTTGTAGGAGGAGCTGAAATTGGAGAAATTGTGGTGATATTAAATTAAATCTTTTTGAATTTTTTTATGATTTTTAGTTAAAGGTGCAGAATTTGAGTAAATTTAGTTGATATTCACTTCGATTCCTTTGAATTTTCTTAAGATTTTTTGTAGGAGGAGCTGAAATTGGAGAAATTGTGGTGATATTAAATTAAATTTCTTTGCATTTTTTAATGATTTTTAGTTACAGATGCAGAATTTGAGTAAATTTAGTTGATATTCACTTCGATTCCTTTGAATTTTCTTAAGATTTTTTGTAGGAGGAGCTGAAATTGAAGAAATTGTGGTAAAATTATATTAAATCTTTTTGAATTTTTTTATGATTTTTAGTTACAGATGCAGAATTTGAGTAAATTTAGTTGATATTCACTTCGATTCCTTTGGATTTTCATAAGAATTTTAGTAAAAGGAGCTGAAATTGATGATATTTTGGAGAAATTAAATTAAATTTCTTTGCATTTTTTAATGATTTTTAGTTAAAGGTGCAGAATTTGAGTAAATTTAGTTGATATTCACTTCGATTCCTTTGAATTTTCTTAAGATTTTTCGTAGGAGGAGCTGAAATTGATGATATTTTGGAGAAATTAAATTAAATTTCTTTGCATTTTTAAATGATTTTTAGTTAAAGGTGCAGAATTTGAGATAATATAGTTGAAATTCACATCGATTCTTTTGAATTTTCTTTAGATTTTTTGTAGGAGGTGCTGAAATTGAAAAAATTTTGGTGATATAAATTAAATCTTTTTGAATTTTTTTATGATTTTTAGTTACAGATGCAGAATTTGAGTAAATTTAGTTGATATTCACTTCGATTCCTTTGGATTTTCATATGATTTTTAGTAGAAGCAGCTGAAATTTATGATATTTTGGAGAAATTAAATTAAATTTCTTTGCATTTTTTAATGATTTTTAGTTAAAGGTGCAGAATTTGAGTAAATTTAGTTGATATTCACTTCGATTCCTTTGGATTTTCATAAGAATTTTAGTAAAAGGAGCTGAAATTGATGATATTTTGGAGAAATTAAATTAAATTTCTTTGCATTTTTTAATGATTTTTAGTTAAAGGTGCAGAATTTGAGTAAATTTTGTTGATATTCACTTCGATTCCTTTGAATTTTCTTAAGATTTTCTGTAGAAGGAGCTGAAATTGATGATATTTTGGAGAAATTAAATTAAATTTCTTTGCATTTTTTAATGATTTTTAGTAAAAGGTGCAGAATTTGAGTAAATTTAGTTGATATTCACTTCGATTCCATTGAATTTTCTTAAGATTTTTCGTAGGAGGAGCTGAAATTGGAGAAATTGTGGTGATATTAAATTAAATCTTTTTGAATTTTTTTATGATTTTTAGTTACAGATGCAGAATTTGAGTAAATTTAGTTGATATTCACTTCGATTCCTTTGGATTTTCATAAGAATTTTAGTAAAAGGAGCTGAAATTGATGATATTTTGGAGAAATTAAATTAAATTTCTTTGCATTTTTTAATGATTTTTAGTTAAAGGTGCAGAATTTGAGTAAATTTAGTTGATATTCACTTCGATTCCTTTGAATTTTCTTAAGATTTTTTGTAGAAGGAGCTGAAATTGATGATATTTTGGAGAAATTAAATTAAATTTCTTTGCATTTTTTAATGATTTTTAGTTAAAGGTGCAGAATTTGAGATAATATAGTTGAAATTCACATCGATTCTTTTGAATTTTCTTTAGATTTTTTGTAGGAGGTGCTGAAATTGAAAAAATTTTGGTGATATAAATTAAATCTTTTTGAATTTTTTTATGATTTTTAGTTACAGATGCAGAATTTGAGTAAATTTAGTTGATATTCACTTGGATTGCTTTGGATTTTCTTAAGATTTTTTGTAGGAGGAGCTGAAATTGAAGAAATTGTGGTAAAATTAAATTAAATTTCTTTGCATTTTTTAATGATTTTTAGTTACAGATGCAGAATTTGAGTAAATTTAGTTGATATTCACTTCGATTCCTTTGAATTTTCTTAAGATTTTTTGTAGGAGGAGCTGAAATTGAAGAAATTGTGGTAAAATTAAATTAAATCTTTTTTAATTTTTTTATGATTTTTAGTTACAGATGCAGAATTTGAGTAAATTTAGTTGATATTCACTTCGATTCCTTTGAATTTTCTTAAGATTTTCTGTAGGAGGAGCTGAAATTGGAGAAATTGTGGTGATATTAAATTAAATCTTTTTGAATTTTTTTATGATTTTTAGTTACAGATGCAGAATTTGAGTAAATTTAGTTGATATTCACTTCGATTCCTTTGGATTTTCATAAGAATTTTAGTAAAAGGAGCTGAAATTGATGATATTTTGGAGAAATTAAATTAAATTTCTTTGCATTTTTTAATGATTTTTAGTTAAAGGTGCAGAATTTGAGTAAATTTAGTTGATATTCACTTCGATTCCTTTGAATTTTCTTAAGATTTTTTGTAGAAGGAGCTGAAATTGATGATATTTTGGAGAAATTAAATTAAATTTCTTTGCATTTTTTAATGATTTTTAGTTAAAGGTGCAGAATTTGAGTAAATTTAGTTGATATTCACTTCGATTCCTTTGAATTTTCTTAAGATTTTCTGTAGAAGGAGCTGAAATTGATGATATTTTGGAGAAATTACATTAAATTTCTTTGCATTTTTTAATGATTTTTAGTTAAAGGTGCAGAATTTGAGTAAATTTAGTTGATATTCACTTCGATTCCATTGAATTTTCTTAAGATTTTTCGTAGGAGGAGCTGAAATTGGAGAAATTGTGGTGATATTAAATTAAATCTTTTTGAATTTTTTTATGATTTTTAGTTACAGATGCAGAATTTGAGTAAATTTAGTTGATATTCACTTCGATTCCTTTGGATTTTCATAAGAATTTTAGTAAAAGGAGCTGAAATTGATGATATTTTGGAGAAATTAAATTAAATTTCTTTGCATTTTTTAATGATTTTTAGTTAAAGGTGCAGAATTTGAGTAAATTTTGTTGATATTCACTTCGATTCCTTTGAATTTTCTTAAGATTTTCTGTAGAAGGAGCTGAAATTGATGATATTTTGGAGAAATTAAATTAAATTTCTTTGCATTTTTTAATGATTTTTAGTTAAAGGTGCAGAATTTGAGTAAATTTTGTTGATATTCACTTCGATTCCTTTGAATTTTCTTAAGATTTTCTGTAGAAGGAGCTGAAATTGATGATATTTTGGAGAAATTAAATTAAATTTCTTTGCATTTTTTAATGATTTTTAGTTAAAGGTGCAGAATTTGAGTAAATTTAGTTGATATTCACTTCGATTCCATTGAATTTTCTTAAGATTTTTCGTAGGAGGAGCTGAAATAGGAGAAATTGTGGTGATATTAAATTAAATCTTTTTGAATTTTTTTATGATTTTTAGTTACAGATGCAGAATTTGAGTAAATTTAGTTGATATTCACTTCGATTCCTTTGGATTTTCATAATAATTTTAGTAAAAGGAGCTGAAATTGATGATATTTTGGAGAAATTAAATTAAATTTCTTTGCATTTTTTAATGATTTTTAGTTAAAGGTGCAGAATTTGAGTAAATTTAGTTGATATTCACTTCGATTCCTTTGAATTTTCTTAAGATTTTTGTAGAAGGAGCTGAAATTGATGATATTTTGGAGAAATTAAATTAAATTTCTTTGCATTTTTTAATGATTTTTAGTTAAAGGTGCAGAATTTGAGATAATATAGTTGAAATTCACATCGATTCTTTTGAATTTTCTTTAGATTTTTTGTAGGAGGTGCTGAAATTGAAAAAATTTTGGTGATATAAATTAAATCTTTTTGAATTTTTTTATGATTTTTAGTTACAGATGCAGAATTTGAGTAAATTTAGTTGATATTCACTTCGATTCCTTTGGATTTTCATATGATTTTTAGTAGAAGCAGCTGAAATTTATGATATTTTGGAGAAATTAAATTAAATTTCTTTGCATTTTTTAATGATTTTTAGTTAAAGGTGCAGAATTTGAGTAAATTTAGTTGATATTCACTTCGATTCCTTTGGATTTTCATAAGAATTTTAGTAAAAGGAGCTGAAATTGATGATATTTTGGAGAAATTAAATTAAATTTCTTTGCATTTTTTAATGATTTTTAGTTAAAGGTGCAGAATTTGAGTAAATTTTGTTGATATTCACTTCGATTCCTTTGAATTTTCTTAAGATTTTCTGTAGAAGGAGCTGAAATTGATGATATTTTGGAGAAATTAAATTAAATTTCTTTGCATTTTTTAATGATTTTTAGTAAAAGGTGCAGAATTTGAGTAAATTTAGTTGATATTCACTTCGATTCCATTGAATTTTCTTAAGATTTTTCGTAGGAGGAGCTGAAATTGGAGAAATTGTGGTGATATTAAATTAAATCTTTTTGAATTTTTTTATGATTTTTAGTTACAGATGCAGAATTTGAGTAAATTTAGTTGATATTCACTTCGATTCCTTTGGATTTTCATAAGAATTTTAGTAAAAGGAGCTGAAATTGATGATATTTTGGAGAAATTAAATTAAATTTCTTTGCATTTTTTAATGATTTTTAGTTAAAGGTGCAGAATTTGAGTAAATTTAGTTGATATTCACTTCGATTCCTTTGAATTTTCTTAAGATTTTTTGTAGAAGGAGCTGAAATTGATGATATTTTGGAGAAATTAAATTAAATTTCTTTGCATTTTTTAATGATTTTTAGTTAAAGGTGCAGAATTTGAGATAATATAGTTGAAATTCACATCGATTCTTTTGAATTTTCTTTAGATTTTTTGTAGGAGGTGCTGAAATTGAAAAAATTTTGGTGATATAAATTAAATCTTTTTGAATTTTTTTATGATTTTTAGTTACAGATGCAGAATTTGAGTAAATTTAGTTGATATTCACTTGGATTGCTTTGGATTTTCTTAAGATTTTTTGTAGGAGGAGCTGAAATTGAAGAAATTGTGGTAAAATTAAATTAAATTTCTTTGCATTTTTTAATGATTTTTAGTTACAGATGCAGAATTTGAGTAAATTTAGTTGATATTCACTTCGATTCCTTTGAATTTTCTTAAGATTTTTTGTAGGAGGAGCTGAAATTGAAGAAATTGTGGTAAAATTAAATTAAATCTTTTTTAATTTTTTTATGATTTTTAGTTACAGATGCAGAATTTGAGTAAATTTAGTTGATATTCACTTCGATTCCTTTGAATTTTCTTAAGATTTTCTGTAGGAGGAGCTGAAATTGGAGAAATTGTGGTGATATTAAATTAAATCTTTTTGAATTT